>CBVK0100870787.1:70-13904 GCA_900067695.1 Picea abies | reverse complement strand
GGATTTCACACGTTCACCTTGTGCTCAGCCACAAGCACATCCTAACTCAATAGATCACCTTTCCCACTGGATAATCATCTAGAGTTATTCTCAACTCTCTAAATGGAGGAGGTAATTTGTACATTCCCAACGTTGTCTTAGGAAGGAACCACATACCCTTCTTAGGGATTTCTCTCAGGTTTGTAAGCTAAGAGAAAGAATTCACATAGCTACAATGATCCACACCTCACAGGTTTGTAAGATGGAGAATGTCTCACATAGCTGCAATCATCAACAGTTTTCAGTGCCTGGCCTTCTCCGTATTTCATTAAGTCCCCTGCTCGAACCTTCAATAGAATTTAGCCGAACAACGTGCATGAGTAACTTCTCAGCAAAAGATTGGGTGTGCAGTTTGTTGGGAACTTGGGTCTCCTTGGGCTACTTGATCAACCTCGGCCTGCCTCTTTTCTAGGGTGTTGGTTGTTGGGATGATGAGTCTTCTATTGCTTTTCCTTTTACTGTGGCCTCTTCCATTCTTGCCCCCGCATTGTGAAATGTTGTTTCCCTTGTGGGTAGAGGGAAGTCTCCTTTGGGGTACCTGGGGATGTTGGCTGAAATTAGAAATGAATCCTAGTATTTTTCCATCTGTCTCAATTCCTCGACTACCAACAACGTAATCAATGATATACAGAATAAGTTCTTCTTCGGCTGGTCAGCTTCAACCCGAACATTGTTTGACATCCTTTCTAGGCTTCGATACAAGAAGAAAGGTAAGTTGAAAGTCCTTTTCCCTGTGAAATGCATCAGCATCCTGATGCGATGCAGGTATATTCTGTCAGACCTTCTTTCACGGGTGAAATACCTTCTAATCACCTTTAAGAGCTTTTGGAAAGGCTCCCGGAGATAACGACTCGGAACACTCGCTCTGATTTTCTCGATCAGGCAATTTGGCTTGATAAAGTCTTCGTAGCATAATACATCCAAAGGCATGCCCTTAGACAACCTATCACCACATGGAGGGATCTCCGTCATGACGAATAGAGTTTCCTCTGTCACCATGAATGTGATTTTTGAAATGGTCATGTGAAACCCATTAAATATGAGAGCGAATTGTTCAGCCAATTCCGCATTGTATCCTTGGATCTTATCACAGTAGTGCATACATATGACTTGTTTAAAATATGCCCTGACATTCGGATCTTCATTGATAAATTCCAAGTCCTGAAGTTCAGACCTTACGACTCTACCACTTTGCACCTTCTTCCTTATGTCTTGGGATGTTGTCATGATGCAAATGTGTATTTGTTTCACATGCATGGTAATGAATAATAACACCCTCTTTGCGCGAAAAATGCAGAATGATATACTTCTTCAAGACCTGTTGGAATGGAAGTGATAGAAACTTTGCACGACAAGAAAAAACAACTCTAGGAGTACATTGTGCGGCCACCAGGCGCTATGAAAACTTTTGGTGCAGAAGGATGTTGACGTTGTGATAAACGACCATGGTGGGCTCATCGTAGTAGGGAAGTGCAACAGAAAATTTTGGCGTGGTGGCAAGGCGCTGAGATACTTGTGGTGGGATAGGGAATTTTGATGCAGAAATAAATTATGTGTGATAGGAAATAACTCTGAAGAAGAGAGGTTGAATGCAAGAAGAATTATCGCCCGGTGCACTAGCTCATGACAAAATCCAATGGGATTCAAACCATAACTAAAAATTAAGGAGATGTGGAAAATTTGAATGAACGGACTCACCACATAATCAATGGAAATCGACTTTCTCACAATGAAAGGACCCAGGACTTGCAGAAAAAATCACAGACAATGCACCAACTCGGATGGCAAGGGAGAAACACGCAGGGTGACTGGTATTTATACTTGAACGGGTGAGGGATGGAATCATGGCAGAGGACAATAAATCCATGGTGACGAGAAGTTTGGAAGCAGGCTGAATATTTGCACAGCAAAATTGCACGATGGGTACACTTTGAAGTGTGCAAAGTACAAATGATAAGAGTTGTAGACTATATGTGATATGAGCGTCATGATTTCTTAACCTTTCTGACTTCATAATTAGGTGATGATGGTCATTATATATGTCGATGTGACCTTTATTCAAACAACTTGCCTTGACCTTTAGCACTTAAATTCCCTCTTTCTGACAAGACTCGACCTTTTGGGAAAAGGACCTTTACAAGTCACACATGACTAATTATGATGCCCTTTCCCAACTCCAAAATCCAGACCCACCACTTGTTGACTTCAACCCATTCATTATTCAGTACCTGACTTCACACGATTCGACACATGAAATATGAATCATCTAGGACTGACTCTTACTGGAAAAAATTGTGGTGCTAACATCTTCCATACACCAAGGTATATGGGGAATTTCTAGTACTATCCTTTGTTATAAGACGACATTGGCATAGTGCATCTATCAATTTCTTATGCCAGTTTTTATGGTTGGCTTCAATAGTCTTTTTGAGGATTTGAATAAATGTTTTGTTTGTTGACTCAGCCAAACTGTTTCCTTGTGGGTAACAGTTGGATGATCATCCCATGATGATCCTATACTCTCCACAGAAATTTGTAAATTTTGACCCGATGAAGATTGAGCCATTATCAATTATGAACATTTCTAGTATGCTAAATATAGACAGGATATTTTTCTTTTGAAAAATGGATCAACTGCTCTGAATCTGCATTTCTTAAAGAAACAACTTCTTATCACTTGGTAAAATAGTCATTTGTAGTGATAATATAAACATGTCCTTTACTCGACTTTAGATTTATTGGACCAATCACATCTAGGCCCCATTGGGCAAATGGTTTCTCTATTGTTATAGATTGTAATGTCATTGTGACTCTCTTCATTTTCCCTAAAAATAATTGACATGGAATACATTTTCAAATAATTTCATAAGCATCTTTGAATATAATTGGCCAGTAATAACCAATCTAAATGATTATGTGAGTCGTGACAACTAACGAAAAAATTTCATCACAAACCCCACTATGAAATTCTTGAAGTATTTATTTGGACTTTGGATAATCTAATCATATCAATAGAATCCCATCAAAATTTATCCAAAACAAAACTATTGAGACCATTACATATTGGTTTGTTTTCATTTTCAAAGCTCTCCTTTATTTAGAAGACATTTCAGGAGGAAATTGGCCATATTTCGAATAAAAAATTATGTCAGTATACCATTCTAATGTTGTTAAATGTGTTTCTTGTATTACAATGTAAAATCCTTTGGGAGGAGAGTTGTTCATAGCTTCAATTCTAGTCATGAATTTACAAAATCCCTGCCCCTTGACAACTTTCAAAGGTTTAATATCCAAAACATATTCTTAAAGCTTTGCTAACCAGTTTTCCCATATACCCTCTCTGAGTTGTTGATTGAGCAACATCTTTATTGGTGAATCTGGAACATAGGAAATTATGTGAACTAACAAAATATAAGTCATGAAGTGGGATATTTCCTTGACCATGGAAAAATCTTGCTTTTCAATTATTGAGTAATTCAGTTCATAATCATACAAGGTCTTACTCATGAAAACAATTGGAAGTTCTTTTTCTTTTTCATTTTTCTAGGTAAGGATGGAGGCAATGGTTTTTTCTTAAGCGAATGAGTACAATAGAAATTATTTATCAAATTCATGGATGACAAGAACAAGGGAGGTAGTAATGGAATGTTTGATTTATGTGAAATATTTTTAAATATTTGGTGTCCATTCAATTTTTTTATATTTATTCAATAGTTTATTTATTGGCTTGAAAATTGTAGCATAATATAGAACAAACCTTCGAACAAATTTTATTTTACCAAAGAAATATTGTACTCATTTTTCTGATGTAGGCGGGTTTAGAATATTTATTGTGTTAACTCTCTCTAGATCAATGTATATTCCTTATTTTCTTACAATGTGACCCAAAAGATTTCCTTTTGATATGACAAACAAACATTTTTTGGGATTCAGATATATTCCAAACATTCTACATCTTTCAAAGACTTATCTGAGATGCTTCAGATGTCTTTCTCTTAGTTTTGAATGAAATGTCAAGTCATCTTGGTAATCTGCCATAAATTTTCTAATTATATCTTTGAAAGCATGGTCCAACGCTCTATGGAATGTTGCACCTACATCATTTAATCCAAATGGAATTTTAACATAATCATATGTCCCCCATGGTGTTATAAATGTAGTTTTTGGTCAGTCCTCCTCAGCTATAAGAACTTGATTATACCCTGCAAATCCATCCAACATAGACATCAATGCAAAACCAATGACATGTTGCAACAACATCTCCATATTGGGGAGGGGATAGTTATCTTTGATACTTTCTCAATTGTTATCTTTGATATCAACTCAAAGTCAAATTTCCACATTCTTCTTTCTTACCACCACAGGATTGGACATCCATTCTGAGTGTTTGATTGAAAAATATTTACCATCCTTTTTAAGTTCTTCGAGCTCTATTTTCACCAGAGGATTTATCTTGGGGTTTATCATTCTCATTTTTTTCTTATAAGGTTTTGATCCCTCTTTGAATGGTATAACATGATGGAAGATAGATTTTTCATATTCTTTTAAGTCATCATAACTCCAAGAAAAGATGTCCTAAAATTATTTGAACAACTGAGTATATTGTTCAATTCTTCAGTGGTGCAACTAGTACCAAGATTTATATACTTTGGAGAATCATGAGTACGTTGATTTTATGTGTCTCTTGAAACTTCCTAACCGATGGTTCTTCTTTTGGATCCAAAATATTCATTTGATCATCTCTTGTAAAAATAGATTCCAAACTGATATAATTCTTTGGAGTGGGTACACAATTTTGATCATAAATTTCCTTTTGAGGATATTGGCTCTCTTCTGAATCATATGACAACATCGAGTCATTATCAGTGAGGAAGTTTGCAATATGTTCATCATTTTCAAAAACTAGCCAATATTTTTTATTATGAGGTATTGAAGGCCGATGTAGCTACTTCCAGTGAATCAAATTTTTTATTATTTTCTCAAGGGATGAAAGAGAAATTAAAAGAGTTAAAATAATCCATGAGTTCACATATTCTTCTTGCATAATGTTTCAATTTTTCTTTCTTGATTTTTTATTTCTTCTTGATATGGTTGGTAACTAACTCTGAATCACTAGTCACCACTAGATTTTCTACTTTCATTTGAAGGGCAAGAATCATTCCTTGAATCAATGCTTCATATTCGACTTCCTTGTTGGTACACAGGAAATCTAATACAATAGCATGTGGATAGATACCAGATTGAGTAGATACCAATTGAGAAATTTTAAAAACAATACCAACTCCATTTCTAGACTTAGAACAAGCGCCATCAAATGACACTTTCCAAAAACCTTGGAAACAAATTTCTTCATCTTTCTTAAGTGGATTTCTTTGCTCTTTACTCAAAACAACAATCTAGCATCGACATAATTTTGCATTACTTTATTTTATTTTTCCTTAAATGATATTGGCTTTCTATGCTCTTGAGGAACTCGAATCATAGTCCCATCTTTATTTGGAAGCACCATGCAACTTCCACCATTCATGATATACCCTTCAATTAATGAGCATCGGTCTCTTCCCAAGACAACACCATATGTTGGAGGTAAATCCACAAGTATGATAGTGAAGACTGTTGTAATATGAGGTGTTGCACTTATCCATGCACATAAATGTTTTATTTCACCATAAGTTGGGAATTTTATTGAATCTATGGCATATATGCTTTCATCGGTTTCATAGTATTTCGTACATTCCATTTCAAGAGTTTCCATCATTGATAGTGGCATGATATTTTTAGTGGATCCACTATCCACCAAAAAATTGTGTAATGTGAAATCATGATTTCATATGGATATATAAAATGGTGGGACTTTTCCCCTCGGCCAAAAGATTTTCTCTTTGTTGAGGTATATTGATTACCTCTATGAATGGTGAATTAATTTGGAGCTTGGATAACTCATCAACCAGATTATAATTCATTTGCAGTGAAGTCTTCGTTTTATTAACAATTGGTTATTGTTTTTTTGTTTATGGAGCATTAGATTTTTCCTTTTCTTTTTCAATATGTTCCCTTGTCTTGAATTTATTTACTTGTATTATAGTCTGAACAACATTGTCTTGTGAACACTCAGTATCTTAGTTTTCACCAAAAATATAAAAATATGACAGTCCTTCATCCATTTGTACTAATTCCAAAACTTGGTCTTGGTTGATGCATGTTTCTTGATAAAAAAATTCAACATTTTCTTCTTCTACAATTTCTTCTAACACAACAACATTAGGATTTGGAACTCTAGGTGCTCTTGGTCTATGTTATTCAATTATCTCATTTCTTATTCTCTGATCATGTAATGGAGCTCTCATGTTCAGATTTGGTGGAATAAGATTTTCATCTCTCTTGAGTTTAGCAATCTCATTTTGCATTTGTCTAATCATTCTACTCATCCGAGCCATCTCTATATTTTGTCTTGTTTCTTGGGCAACTCCAGGATCATTTATCACATTTGGGGAAATCCTTAGAGAATTCCTCCCACAATTTCTCGATTCTCATAACTTCTCGAAGTAGATGGTCCTTGAGGTGATATTGACATACTGGTCATTTGTCTTTGCAATTTTCCAAGAATGATCTCAGGATTAGAATTGGTCTCTAACATGTATTTTCCATTTGTGTTTCCTTCTGGATTGCTTCATTTAAATCATTTGTTTGTGAGGCTCCGATTGCATAATTCACATTTGAAGGTGTGACATTCTTATAACATCTGAAAATGACAGGATGATTTGGTAGTTGGGATTCTCATATTTGATTCAATGTCTTAAACAATCATAAATTTAAATATGTGTTTCTTTCCCCCTTTTTCAGATGGATTTGAGTAAATAGAGTAAGCAATGTATGATATACAAAAGGTGGTGCATACATAGTCATGAACATGCTTTTTAAATCATCAAATGAACCAATTGATTGAGTTGGGAGGGAAAGTTACCATTCATAGGTTGGACCTATCAAAGTTTGTAGAAAAATATTGACCATTACATCATCATTTTCAATCAAATGAATAACACAGATGCTTAAAAATTGATCCATATGTCTTTTTGGATCCATAATCGCATCACCTGAAAATATAGGCAAAACTCCTTGAGGCAGGGTTGGAAAAGTGTGTTGTTCTCCATGTAAATTGAGTGGGATGGACCTAGCCCTTCATCTGAGATTTCTTTGTTTGTAATTTCTTTATTTTTCTTCATTAGGATTTTCATTTCTTTGTTCTTCTCGATCACCCATGATTAGTATTTCAATTTTTTGAATCTTGAAATTTGGGCAATTTCTTGAGTGGCAAGATTCTTACTTTTGCTTTTTGTTAATGGAACTTTATATGATTCCAACTTTTCTTAGATCTACATCTATCTTCTCTGTCTCAAGGATATTTCTCTTTCTTCTTCTTGGGAAAGGACTTCCCAAGTTCTTTCAAGTTCAGTGTTGGCACGAGATTGGAGACTAGGGTTTTCTTAATTTACCAACAAAGGTATCATTGTAGTCTAGCAGCGCTGGCACTTTCAATCTTCCATAAGGGAAGGAGGTCTCACCTGAAGCACAGCTGATATATGTGTGAGAGTGAAGGGAGTCAAATATAACACCTAGGTGGGAGCATTGCAGCCCAAACAGATCTAATCACTTGAGTATAAAAGGTTGTAAACATACAACATAACTGGAACAGAAGATTAAGATGCATAACCCGTGGACAAATTCCTCTGGTGAGAGTATTCCCAAGCATTAACTGAACAAGTAAAATAAATGAGATAACACTTGCGCAGATGAAGGTCTTAGCATTCACACACAATTAAACAAATTTTTATCCCCAAATAACATTTCTCATCTTTTCATTACCCAGATATCAAGACTAGTATACAATAGTTGGATCTTATATGAGTGGAAGCTCTGTAATTACATTTCACAATTGGTTTCATCACAGCCTTGGAAACAATACTAAGACTAAATACATTACAGATACAACTCTCAGTACATAAACTAGGGTTGAGATAGCTCAAGGCTCTACAATTGAAAAACTTCCACATCTATAACAGTAATCATAGCATTAACAACACTTTCAACGTCAACATCTGCAATAGCCTTGTCCCATTTCATAAGTCCTTGTCTTATAGATTTCCATGGGACTTCTTGTTTTGTCTGTTACAACTTCTTGATTTCGCGTCTTCTTGGTTTCCACTAGAAGGTTTCGATGATTTCTCTTGTTCCTTCAATCTAGTGGACAACTACATTCATCACTAGCGCTCTAATTTATCACTTTTCATCGCTCAGATCCTTTATAGGTGCATTATGTTTTTCTACAACACACTCTAACTACCACAACACTGGATCTTTCAAAATTGATGGTCCAATAGGGCCCCGACCACAACCCTTGACTCACCTTGAGTCAAGTCTCTCCTTCCTTTTTTTGTTCCCATTCAAACTAAGGTTCTAACTTAGGGACAATTTGAACCACCTTTTTCCTAAACCTATCATACCGATCGACAGGATATTTCCACTTGTGCATCAAGATTGAAGCTCCATAAATGAATTCTTATGCTGCGTTAACATCCAGGACTGAGGGCTTCATCTCCATCATTTTTTTCCATTTGGGTTCTTCCACTGCGTCAAGTTGTTGGATATTAACATAGGTGTCCTGGACTGTTGGATTGAACTCCCAGAGTTCCTTCTTGGTAGCCTAATTGGTGTCATACAAAGCGTCTAGGCATTCATTGGCCCTTTGGATTTCAAAAATGTAGCACTCTGCTCAATGGGATCGGTGATCAACTTCATCTCTTGGTTCATCAGTCGGTTATCGACTCAAAGGTCCTCCACTGGTTTAGTGCGACGCTCCAGTAAACCAACCTAGTCGTTGACTAGCTCGAAGAGGTGACTACACTTTGCAACCCGTTGATGTAAATAACTACGCCTAGCATCACCGTCTACAACAACCTTGGAGATTTTCTCCAGCATATCCTTGGGATACTCTCGTTCCTTTAGCCAAATAGCCTCTATTTGTGGTTAGAGGTCCTGAGTCATATCTTCTACATGGGTCCATGCCTCAACCACAAGCTCAAATCTAGCTATTAGCACAATCTGGTTGTGGTCTTCTGGGAGTTCATGCACTAGATTGCAAAAGGTAGGCCAAACATCATTGATCATGTTATATATTGCTTCAATAGTGGAATCAGTGGTTGCCCGTATGCCTCATTCATAAGTTGTTGTTGCGTTAGTTGAAGTAACTCTCTTTTTCAACTAGTCAGCCTGATGTACTAAGTCTTTGTTTGCATGTGTTAAAACAAAAATTATTTATTCTAGTTGATCTGCAGAAGTCCTCACAAGCTGCAATAGTTGAGGTGTATCCCAAGCAGATAGATCACTACTCATAGTAGCTGGAATTAGTGGGAGTCATGTCCTAGTTGATCTGCAGAAGTCCTCACAAGCTGCAATAGTTGAGGTGTATCCCAAGCAGATAGATCACTACTCATAGTAGCTGGAATTAATGGGAGTCATGTCGCAAGTGGTGGGCTACTTGCAATGGGTTGTTTAGAAAAATTGGGAGTACCTGCACCTTCAAATGTAGGAGACTGATCTTTACGGCTTCTCGCAAGGCTAGACTATACTTCTGGTGGTATTGTTGTGACAATCCCTTATTTCTCCAGATAGATCTCTAGTAGAGCAAGACATTATTGCGGTTTTTTAAAAATTGGAGTGACTTATTCCTTTAAGGAAGTCATGCTCTATGTGGAATGGGTGTCATCTTGGCCATTGAGTGAGTCATATGTCCACGTCCATATGGACTTGTGTTTCTGGATCTACAACTAGTTGAGGACTGGAGACGGTCTCTAAGCCTTTATCCAAAGGACCTAGGGATTGCGAGACCTATGGTATAACAGTCATGAGCAGAGTAGTGGTAACGCTAGTGGGTATACTAAAAGGATCAACATGCTCAAGAGTTGTCACTTGTGTGCAGGATAGGGATGGAAGATTTGAGGTTTAGTCATGAATGGTTCCACCATTTTGTTGACCAAGGACTTCCTCATACACAGTAGTAGATTGGAATTGCTCAGGTGGATCATCTAGAATATGGATGATTGGAGGCATAGAGGTAGTTGATGTTACTGAAGGGTTCTTGGTGAGAACCTGAGTTGGGGTAGTGAATATTGACGGTGATGGAATCGAATGAGACATTTTTGGTAGTGAAGACAGAGGGGTAGCCTCAATAATAATGGGTTCACCTACTGGTTTCGCAAGTGAACTTTTTCTCGATTTCTTTAAAGGAAAAGCATAGGAAAGGACTTCCTAAAAATACTTACCAGATATTTGTGCATCATATAGAATTATTTAAAGGGGGTTCGGTAGTGGTCCTTGTGGTAATGTCTCTTCATCAGCCTCCTCATGCTCCTCATCTGAGTTGGGAGGGGTTCTATCCCTTTTAACTAAAATGGTGGCAACAACTGATGTCTATGCAGGGGCGGCTCGGAACGCAACTGTCGGAATAGTGTATTTGATCCATTTCGGAGTCTCTTCTCTTAGGACCCCTACCCATATCTTGACTTCCTTATCAAACATGGTGTCATCCAGGTAGAAAGGAAGAGGATTCATGTGAAATAAACATGGTGTCATCCAGGTAGAAAGGAAGAGGATTCATGTGAAATAGTGCAGGATACACTCCCAATGGGGTAATGAAAGTATGGCCCCAACCCATCATGGAACAAATGTAGTGTGTATGGTTGTTGAGGATTGATTATGAAATCCTCAACCATTGGGTAGCATTAACCATGCCATCATGCCATTGTGCAAAAGTGGCATTGTGTGTGTCAGGATTGGCAAGAAGTGACTTCGTGTTCCAGGGATCGAACAACATGGCAATCTGCATATCAGTCATGTGAGCAAGATCCCTCTCCTATGGAAGATGCCATTTTCACATTGCGAACACAACAAGTCAGTAGCCATAGATAAAATATGTCATGCAGTCATGAACATCCACGCAAGCCTATAACATATCTGTCAACAAATATTGGCACCAATTCATCCTAGTGCCATTCTTAAGGAATTTTTCTATTGTTATGGCTTTCAATGTGCATTCCCCCTTTGTGTAATTATTCATCACTTTTCCTGTGATAATGTAGCAGGAACACCAGATCTATTCATCATTGATGAGATCAATAAGAGAACCTCGACCTCCCCGTCGAGTGTTGTGTTTGTCATATAGGCTTAAAGTACCTTTCTTTCGGCCTTGCTTTCATGACCCTTGGAACCCATCCACGACATCTTGGCCATCCATGGATAACCCTGTCAACTAATGTATGCCCACTACATGGATATGGTATCCCTTTGCAAGCCACAACATGCTATTGTGCACTCGGATGATCAAGATCGGAAGAGCACCAAGCCACAACATGCTATTGTGCACTCGGATGATCAAAATTTTAGTTCACTTGGAAACCTCTCCAGTGGTGTCAAACACTAGTAGGTCACTCAAACTCATTAAGGTACTTGCTCGCAGAGGTAGGAAGTCCAACTTCCACTCCCAAATCATAGTGAGATCTTGTAAAATAATGCAATTCATAAAGGAATGGATGTCTATTAGCGGGAATTGGATGGAATCTGTGAAGTCTACGTCCATTAGATGAGTGTGCTCCACCTTTCTGTGGATATCGTCGATGACTTGGACATGAGGTTCAATTAATTCCTTGGGGACAACAAATCTAACTAGTGATGCGACTTGGGTAGAAAATTTGGGGAGCAACCCCTTACCGACAGTGTGAACCATCCTAGCATGGTCTCAATGATAAACGAAATAGATAGGGGGACGAGGTCGTAGGGACTAGTTCATAGATTACACAGGGGAATACAGGACTAATTATGAACTTTGTACAAAGAAAATAGAATAACCTTATCTGTTTGATGAATGGGATGTTTATAGACTCTAAACAAAAGGTGACGGGACAATGTGCATTGAATTTCACAGGTTGGCAAGAAATAACATTAGCATTGGTAATATTTGTTACCACGGTGAAATATGTGATGGGGTTTGTGCAATTAAATGAATCGATGGAAAGTAGGTGATGGGACATTAGGAAAAACTAGGAAAGAAATGACTTCACCAGTAGTGAACTGAAAAAGGGCATAAAATTGGTAACATTAAACTCGATTGTTTCTGATAGAAATGAACAAGTCAACAATAGTACTAACAGCTTTTAACGAACCATGTGATAGCACGTGGGCACAAAATTTGAGCTTTGAGAAATGGTAATGATGATTAGAAGTGAGTGAGACCTCCCCGACCATGAAGGTGTTATCTGGGCAAGATAATTTGAAAACAACCCATAGACTCTAAAAACAAATAACAACCGTACATGTCAGTGCATGACCAACAACACAGGAAAACAACAAGTTAATTGAAAATCCTACTTACTATTGCCACTCTCAACACAAGAGGGTTGTGCAACAATGCTTATTGAGAGTAGATGTAGGGTTTCAGGCATGATCCATTCACCCAACTAGGATAAAGGATACCATTGAGTTCTGCAAGTATGACTTCTCCATATTCACGTACCTCCAGAACAATAAATGACCCAATCCAATGCATTTGTAATTTACCAGGATGTTATTGGTATTTATTGTTGTATAGTAGAACCATATCTCCTTGCGCAAACAATTTTATTTTGATATGTCGATCATGCCAAACCTTCTAGGGAGCCTTTTCCATTGTTTAATGAAAGTATGCTAAAAATATGGCTTCATCAAACTGCATCAATTATGTAACTCTAGATGTGATGGATTCATCATCAGTCATCTTGGAAGCTTGAGCAACGAATAGACTTGGTGATATAAATTCAGCGAGTACCATGGCTTATCGTACATAAATAAACTGGAAAGGGGTATACTTGTGTAATTTCTTAGTGGTGATCTGATAATCCCAAATTACCACTGGAACTCTATCATCCCAGTCTTCACGGTTTGTGTAACATACCTTGGTCAGTCCCTTTTCCATAATTTTGTTGAATGCTTCTACTGTATCATTAGCTTCTGGATGGTAAGGGTTGCTCTCGTGGTGTTGAATCAAAAATTCATGGGTGAGGGTAGCTATAGTTCTATTTATGAAATGCACACCTTGATCATTGGTTAGACTCTGAGGGAAACCAAATCAAGTAGTGATATTTTCAAAAATAAATATGGTTGCTTTATTGATAGAACAATCTCGCACTGATGTGACTTCATCCCATTGTGTAAGATAATTTGTTGCGGTATGATGAACCTTGCCTTGGAATTTCACATTGGTGGGCTGATAGGACCAATAAAATTGACATCCCATTTTTCGAATGCCTATGTTGAAACATACACTGAGAGGGGGGGTGAATTAGTGTCTAGAACTTTTGGCTACTTTTCATACTTTCATAGATTAACTAAATTAACTAAATAAGTTATATACAGTTCAATTAATTATTCGTAAACACGTATAATGCAAAATGTATGAAGTAGATAAAATATCATTATTTTATTTATTTAACTTAAATGAATACAAATAAAATCATTCCTTTAATATCTTCAACTTCAACTAAATATGAGAGATACAACTCTCTAATACAAGACCCAGCTTGTAGTTCTCAAATCCAACTGATAAATGAGGAATCCAACCCTCATAACAAGACCTGGCTTGTTGATCTCAAATCTAACTGAGATGTGAGGAATCCAATCATCATGACAAGACTCAGCGTGTAAACAAGCACCAACCTAATAGAATGAACTTTCATTCAATCCATTATATATATATATATATATATAT
>CBVK0100870712.1:0-12863 GCA_900067695.1 Picea abies | reverse complement strand
CTCTCCCACCCTGTCACACTCTCAAACAATCCATCTCTACCCCCTTCTCTATTTACCTATTGCATCTAACCCTTGCTCTCTCACTTTAGGTATCCCCCTCCCTCTCTCTCCCCCACTCTCCCCACCCTACTCTCTTTTCACCTATCTAACTCCCCTTCCTCTTTCTCTCTCACTTTCTAGATCCCCTCTATGTCTCTCTATCCCTCACTCTCTTTTTCCTCCCCTCTCCCCCTCACACTCAATTTCTTCCTCTCTCTCCAAGCCGCCTCCCTACATCGCAAGGAAAGAAATGGACTTGACCTAGACATGTCAAGATATATACCTAAACCTAGACATAGAAATATATAGACATGGAAATACCCAAAGAATGACATAGCCCTATACAATCACCGTGACATAGACCTAGACCATGACCTACACCATGAAAAAGAGCTAGAGATAGATTTATATGATGACCTAGAGATTAACGTAGGCCATGACCTAGACCCCTTAGCTCCATCTAATCCTAGGAATAACTTATACTTAATCCTTAACCCCCTCTACACTTGAGATATGATTGCACTATGCATATACCTTTCTTACAACCCTTGCACCCACATCACCTAGATCACCCATATCTTGGGTCTCTAATCATTGCTTTATCCTTGAAAAAAATGTATATCCTAACACATTAGGTCTTGGTTGTCCCCGTACCCCTATACATGTATATTCATAAATATGTTTGGTTTATATTAAATGATATATTTTTTACATTAAGAGTGTGTACATGCTCATGTGACTTGATAGAGTTGTAGTTGTTGCTCGTTTATGCTCATTAGGAACATGCACACATTCCTAGAAAACACATGTGATATAGTGCACATACATTCTAGGAACACGTGCATGTTTCTTCTGGGAATTGTTTGGGGCCAAACACACTCCACTACGTCATCTATCTCAAGGATGAAAAATAAATTGCGACATCTTCACAAAAATGTAGCATGCACATACAAGGTTTTCGTATTTTAGTCTTGTTGTTTGAGTCAAAGATAGTTTTTTTCCATTTCCAGACCATTGTACGAAAAAATGGAAGAAAAGTTTGTCAAACTGGAATTCGAATTGTTGTTTTTATCTTCTTGTTTCTTCTTGGAATTGGAAGACAAATTTGTCCAATTGGAATTTTTATTTTTTTCTTCTCGTGTCTTGTTATAATTGGGAAACAAAATTTTCTAATTGAAATTGTTGTTTTAGTATTCTTGTGTCTCCTTGGAATTGGAAGAAAAATTTGTCCAATTGAAATTGTTAGTTTTGTAATACCAAGACAAATTTATCCAATTGGAATTGGAATTATTACATGTGTCTTCTTTTGCAATACAAAGAACAATTTCTCTATTTGGAATTGGAATTGTTAGTTGTACATTATTACATAATACAAAGAAAAATTTGTGGTTGGGTGTTTGGAAGCCATTTCTTCTCTTTAAACATGGGGAACAAATTAATTCAAGAAATAAAGTCCTTGATAAAAGAGAAATTGGTTGAAAGGTAGAATAAGAAAGATAAAAGGAAAAGTTACGTATGTCAATGCATAGGCTTTCAGAAGAGGGAAATCCAATTTCTATCAGAATAGATGTTGTTGTAGTTCCCCCTCCATCACCAAAAGAAAAGTACAATGGTTCATTAGAGATAAATCCATCCGGTATCTCATCAAGACAACTTGTTGTGGATCACTGACTGATGGAGGATTTGCTTGGAGTTGATTATACAATGGATGAAATTAAAGAAATTGGTGTAAAACATTGTGGTGAGGAATTTTTTGTGGTGCAATATCTTGTTGAACAATCAAATGTTCCAAAACCTAGTCAATCCCATGTCCACTCTACTCCAATATTTGATCCACTATTGATTGAAGGGAAAATAACTACAACATTATTAACTCCACAACAGGGAGGTCAAGAGTGCCAGAATAGGGGTTCATCATCCCTACCTAGATTGAGCATTGTGCGATGAATAACTCCTAAATGCATTTATGTCGATTAAATTCATTTAGCATCACTTGAAGTTAAGTTATCTAACTGTACTATTCATTATCACTCTTATAAAATTATTAAAGAATATATTGAACCAAAATCCAATGTTGCTAATTGTTAATTATTTTTAGCTTTATTAAAACCTAGAAGTTTGACAACTGTTAGGAGAATTTTAGGCATTAACATACTCAAAAGTGTAGAAACAAGTCATCATATTGTTAGAAACCTTGTATATTATTTTGAAATAATTGGTAAGAAATCTCATTCTAAATACTGCAATGCATCCCCACATGTCTTGTCACAATCAATTGTTATCAAGATCACAAGAAAACATCATTTGCTACAACAAACCTTTCACCTCTTGAAATGCAATGTCAAAACTATTAGAAATTATTCTCATAGATGATATAGCCTTGACATAGGTGGCCCAACATATTTTGGGGCCTTCACTAGTAAGCTACCTCATTTTGACATGAAGTTAATTGGAGTAGTTAAGGGATTCGTTCAAAATTTTTGGCATGAGAACACTAGGCCTTCTTCCAACAAAAAATATGTAATAAAATTAAGAAGGGGATATAGGGACCATGAACCCCATATTAAAGAGTTTATTTAAATTACACATATGAAATTGTATGAGAGATTCAAAACAATACATAGTGCACTTAGATTGGGCCAATGATCTTTCCATAAATGAAACTATTTCTATGTTCAAATAAATAAAATTTGTAACACATGTTGTTTTAGATATCACATTGAGTATGGTTATTATTATCACACACACACACACACACATATTTTTGTTTTTCATAAAACCCTTTTTAAGGAATGCTCATTTATATTTTCATTATCGTCGTCTAGAGACTTTATTCATGGCATCTTGTGTACAAGTTCAAAGGGTTTTACATTTTGTCAAAAAAAATGCTTAGATGGGATATTCCCTAGGTGCAGTGGAATGACATTACTGAGAAAGTACATCCATGTAATCAATGAGTATGAATTGGGGAAGAAGGTGGTTATCTTGCAAATATTTAAATATGTCACAAATGATATTGATGGAGGACAGGAAAGAAAAACGATAAAATTGGTTACTTCCCTAGTACGATTTTGTGAATTCATGGAGGAATTTTTCAAAATGAAAAAACATTATGTTCAACATGTCCATGTGGCTCAATGGTAGGACAAGCATTTTAGAATATGCATAAATACATTTCATGTTGGTATTGTGTTGCCAATGGATGATTTTTCTAAGAACTAGACCCTTCAATCACAGAATGATATTCAAAGGAAATATTATCACTCGGAGTGGGTCACCATAATGGTCCATATCACAGACAGGCATGGACCAGATAGTAATGAAAAAAAAAAGTTATATTGAAAGAGTATCACTTCTACATAAGCAATGATCGATGCCATGAATTAGCCTACATACAACATTTTTTTTATTTTTTCTACAATCACCTTAAGGAGAAGAACATACATATGGATCAAAATTGGATTTGTTCAGATGGTTGCACAAGCCAGTTCAAAAATGCTAGTGTATGTTGCACAAAAAACTAAAGGTACCACATATTTTGAACTATTTTGAGTCTGGGAATGGGTAAGGGGAGCATGATGGAGGAGGCAAGCATAAAAAGAGCATTACATAGAAAAAAAATGAACTTCACAACTACTTTCCTCATTCAAGATGAAAAATCCATTGTTGAACGATGTTCTTTAGTAACGAGAGTGGGAACATGAGCTCGTGAAGACCAATCAAACAATAAAGGACATGCACATAGATATTTTTGGGAGGTGTTTGATGTATATATATCACAATGGTATGAATGAAAAACAATACATTGCACTTTTGGATTCCATTCAGTTAGAACTTAAAAAAATGCAATAGTTGAAACATGGACGAGAAAACTCTCTTTCTTCTATGGTCCATGTAGTAGTAATGAATGGGATGATTGTGAATCAACATACTAGGTTGATAGTGTTGATATTTTGGTAGTTTTGGGAGGTATTAACCTCCAAGTGTAACCTTTGTACTTAGAATAGAATATTCTGGGAGTAAGAGAACACTTAAACAGATGTGTGAAAAATGTAGAATAGAATTCATCCCAAGGAGGTTATTATTAAAGTATTCAAAGGATCCAGAGAGAGAAGTCAGCCCCAGTCACTTGGATAAACAAATATAAATAGGGAGGTTCCTAGATCATTTGGATACTCTCACTCACTCACTCATCTAGTGTGCAAGTCTAAGGAGTTGCAACTATAGTAGAAGGAGGCACAAGTATGAAGAGAGAAGTGCAACAATTGTTGTGGAGTATTCTCAATATTCCGGGTATCTCTCGTATGCCCTTCTCTTGGTAATGGTATGATTCCATTAGTAGAGGTAAATCCTTTTGGTATTATATTTCTACTATAACAATGGTGTTTCTAGTTAGGGTTTATATGTTGGTTCTAGTGTGGACTTGCTAGAATCATTCTATCTAAGAAAAGGTTATTGTGCTTGGGGGTGGCATATGTGAATTCCTATAATTGGGTGACAATGATGTGATATTGTCTATGGTTAAACGAGCATACCAAAATTTTAACAGATAGATGGGATCATGTATCACTTCCCATTGGTAAACATATAACTATGTAATTATCCCAGTTGGAGACAAACCAATCAAGTATTTTAGTTTGTTGGATCCATCTATTACTTTTTGAATAACTAGCATAAATGTTTTATTATTTGGTCAGTTTGTCATTTTTCCACTCCATTTTTTGTAGGGAACATATATGTAGTGGTTTCCCCATGGATTAACAGTGCAAGGAGAGGAATACCATACCATAGCATACCATACCATGGAAAGGCAAGGCAAGGCATACCATACCATACCATACCATGGCTTGGAAAGACATTTCATACCATAGCATACCATACCATGGCAAGGAAAGGCAAGGCATACCATACCATACCATACCATACCATACCATGGAAAGGAAAGGCAAGGAAAGGAATATAATACCATACCATACCATACATACCAAGGTTTGGCAAGGAAATGCAAGGCATACCACACCATTCCATGGCAAGGAAAGGAAAGACATACCATACCATACCATACCATGGTAAGGCAAGCCAAGGCATATCATACCATACCATACTATACCATTGTTTGGAAAGACAAGGCAAGGAAAGGCATACCATACCATACCATACCATACCATGGCAAGGCAAGGTAAGGAATACCATATTATAACATATCAAGGCAAGGCAAGGCAAGGCATGGAAAGGCACACCATACCATACCATATCATACCATACCATCGATTGGTAAGGCAAGGAAATGAATACCATACCATACCATACCATATCTTGGCAAGGAAAGACAAGGAATACCAAACCATACCATGGCAAGGAAAGGCATACCATACCATACCATGGGAAGGGAAGGAAATACATACCATACCATGTCATGGTAAGGCAAGGCAAGGCAAAGAATACCATACCATACCATGGCAAGGCAAGGAAAGGCATGCCATCGCATACCATACCATGCCATGGAAAGGCAAGTTAAGGCAAGGCAAGGCATACCATGCCATACCAGGGAAATACAAGGCAAGGCATACCATACCATACCATAACATGGAAAGGAAAGGGAAGGCATACCATACCATACCATGGAAAAGCAAGACAAGTCATACCATATCATACCATACCATGGAAAAACAAGGAAAGGCAAACCATACCATACCATACCATACCATGCCAAGGATACCATACCATACCAAGGAAAGGCATAGCATACCATACCATACCATACGCAAGGAAAGTCAAGGAAAGGAAAGGCATGCAAAGGAAACACATGGAATGGAAAGGCATGAAAAGGAAATGAATGGTATGGCATGGAATGCATTGGCAAGGCATAGCATTGTAATAGAAATAACATGGCATGGAAAGGCATGGCATGGAATGGAAAGGAAAGTAAATGCAAGGCATGGCATGGAAAGGAAAGGAAATGCATGGAGAGAGAAGGAAAGGAAATGTAAGGAATAACATGGAAAGGCATGGCATGGCAGTGCATGGAAAGGCAAGGCAAGGAAATGCAAGGCATGACATGACATGGAAAGGAAAGGCAATGAAATGCAAGGAAAGGCATGGCATGGAAAGGAATGGCATGGTATGGAAAGGAAAGGAATGTCATGGAAAGGGATGGCATGGCAACAAAATGGAAGGCATGGCATTACAATGCATGAAAAGGAAAGGCAAGGAAACAAAAGTGATGGAAAGGGAATGGAATGATAATGGCATGACATGGCATGGAATAACATTGGCATGGCAATGGCATGGCACAAAAAGGCATGGAAATGGCATGGAATGGAAATGGTAATGGCATGGAATGGAAAGGCATGACATGTCATGGAAATGGAAGGAAAGGCACAACATGGCATGAAAAGGAAAGGAATGATAATGAAAGTCATGGCATGGCAAGGAAATGCATAACATCGCATGACATGGAAAGGAAAGATAATGCAAGGCATGGCATGGAAAGACAAAGCAAGGCAAAACATGACATGTCATGGCATGGAATGGAAAGGAAAGGCATGACATGACATGGAAAGGAAAGGCATGGCATGGAATGGAAAGGCATGGCATGACATGGCAATGCAAGGAATGACATGCCAAGGAAATGCAAGGCATGGCATGACAAGGCATGAAAAGGAAAGGAAAGGCATGTCAAGGCAAGGAAAGGGAAGGAAAGTCATGGAAATGACATGGCATTGATCTAAAAATATATGACGAAGACTTGATGAACTTGATTAAATTAAATTGCAAGTTAAATGTTATGTGTTGGGAGGGTCCTTTGTCTCCTTGTGTGATCTAACCCAAAAATTGGGTAGGAATATGCAATAAACTCTCATAGATGGTGAAGGGAAAAGAATAATGGTTTCAAGTCTCCCTGTAGGAATTTTGGTAGCATAGCATTACTTTCTATGGTGTGCCATGAAATGTAACCTCAAAACCTTTATTTGTAGGTGTATAATGATACTCATTCTAAGATCTAGTTTCCATGTGAACTCTCTCATTCTATTGATCAAAATCAATCAGTTAGTGGACATCATGGAAAACTGAATACATTTTATTAATAATCGATGGCTTTAACAAAATTTGCATATACCCACTACACAATCTAAACAAACATGAGTGCATTAATGAGTCATTGAGTACTCTTTTTGGCATTTATGAAGTGTTACACATAAATCAAATTATTTTTTATATGTCATGCATAGAAAGAGGGAAATAATGTGTGTGCCCTAGAAAAAAGTCAAATTATGGATTGAATCAACTAAGAAACTAACAGTTCTAGGATTCTTAAAGAAATGTCAAGGGAATACTAGAGTCAAGGTTTTGTCTTAAGGATACTATGTATACTAGGACTTATACGTAGAGGATAAAATAAAGGCTTTTATCATGTATCTATAGTAAGAGAAGAATTTAGGATTTTATTTCATTTGAAAAGTCTAGTGCTACCTAATGTGCTTGTGTTTTAGAAGATAGAGGGATTTTATCTTATACAAGTGTGGGATACAAATCTAGGTTCCAAAAAGGACTTACTATTTTGTATGCTAGCTTTTTGATGATATCTATTGGAGATATTGGCTAATTTTATCTTATGGTTTCAATCGCTATGGTTTGAAGAGCATGACTTCTAACAACCCCTGATAAGGTATTGGTAGGTTCATGTAATTCATATTCTAAATATATATGAAGTTTTCGGTTTGTCCAAATATTGTGTACTTGCATAATTGGATTTTAGGTTATGTCATATTCATATTTGATTAATTATAGTACTATTTATGGATGTTATTTTGACATAACATTGAGTTGATATTCTTAAGTGATTTACAATTACGTAGAATATAAATGAGAAAATTTATTTCTATAATAAATTATTGTAATATGCCATTTTTTAGGTCACAATATTTTCAAGTGACCACTATTTGAGTGTGGATTATTATTGTAATATGCCATTTTTTAGGTCACAATATTTTCAAGTGACCACTATTTGAATGTAGATTGTCATTGGATTTAGATAGATATAATTCAAGAGGAAGTCCATATTGTTGGTTGTGAGTTAGAATATGCATATCAACAACATTCATGAAAATAATTCAAAAGGAATGATCTATCAATGATGTAGATATATATGGTTGATTAGAAAATAATGGTACTTGATAACCATTAATGGCTTATGGATTTAGCACTTAAAAATATTTTCCACCATAAGATATTCCTTAATGTCTAATGCAAGTATTTATAATCACTTTAGAAAAAAATAAAGGGATTCATACACATAAATTCATATACTTTCAAATTCATATATCCATCAACAAAAAATGCAGAAACAATGAGATTCATAAAAAATGTTCCATGAAATGTGTGTGTGTGTGTGTCTATATATATATATATATATTCATCATCGTCTAAATTGTACAGTTTTTACAAAATGGCAACTCGTGCCCAATACTAAAAGCGACAACAAGTTCCCTAACATAAAAAACATCTATATGGTGTCCCAGATACAAAATGGCAGTAGCTGGTCAATCATTGACCACTTCCACCCTCGCCACCCTCAGGAGAATCCTATAAATCTATCCTTCTTCTCTTTCTCAAGGAAGCACCTTGAAAGGTTCTGGGCCTGGGCATGCTTCGACACTCTGAAGACGACACAAAGAATAAACTTTGTTATAATTTTTTTTCCTCGATGAATTAATAGACATACAAAATGATACTTTGTAATTTAACCTGTGACAACTCACCACATATGTTGAGGTCCTTCATGAGGGTGTTACCCTTCTCTGCGACCCCAATTTCTCTTTGATTTCACCCTACATCAGTTACAAGTATCAAGTCAAGAAAATTAAACAAATATGGGTAAAATAAAATTCATGAAACATAAAAAATTATCATCAATGCATTATCTCACCATGAATATCTTAGGCCTCGATGGAGATTCACTGGAAGAATGATCACTAGGTTGTAAAACCTTCTTTGAGTCAACCTCTACTATGGAAGTCTTGGTCGATGGGGCCAATGGAAATGGTGGTGGGGGTGGGTGACATACAAGTGGTGGGGATGGGTGCCCTGGGTGTGAATCCACTGAGGATGCGTGCAATAATATTGATGCTGAGGGTGGGATACGATGGACCCTCATAGGATGTACAATTGATTGCAAATCCCTAGGCCTAGAGAAAGGTAACCCATAAGCAACGCTTAGGTTCCCAAAGAGTGAAATAGCACTATAGCTAGAAAATATATCCGAAGCCTACATACATATTAATAAAATTGAACTATTAGTACCAAATAGTAAAATTCAAAAGCATAATCACAAACAATTTGAGAATTATAATATATTTAAATCTACAATGATACAGTCCCCGAGGTGTAGGATTGTTGGTGACAGAGTTTGTTTTTAAGGCAATCCATGATGTTAAAGTCATTGGTTCGAAACCTGCAGGGATAAAAAATCTAGCCATGTTAAGGGTTTGTGTGGCTCAGGCCGGGTGCGATCTATGGGTGATTTTGACGTCTTAGATGTTCTTGAGTCACGATTTCTTAGCCATAGGTTAGTCCCACATGTCACGAAAAAAATAACAAACAAAACAAACATCTACAATGATACATGTGATCCAAGTGACTTGTCCATCTGAGATGGAAATTCCCCAGAATCACCTAGTCCTAAATCATGTAGAAACACAAGAGCATTAAAAATTTGAGGATTCTATAAAATAAAGAAATGAGTATGGTGAATTTATCAAATGTAATACATACCTGTGGGGGGGTGCACCCAATGAATATGATTCCTCTACTGTTGGATTAGTGATGGGGGTAGGAATCAATGCATCCATCAATGTAGAGGTTCTAATACTTAGACGTAACAACTACAAACCAACATACATTAAAATATCAATATAAATACACAAAATACAAAGTAAATATATAATGATGAAGAACCTAGAGAGGGTTAAGATACTATCCTCCTCCATGAAGCTATGTTGTCCATTGGGATCTATAGGCCCATAGCATCCTCCTCCATGAAGCTATGTTGTCCATTGGGATCTATAGGCCCATAGCATGTCTTCTCGCAGCTCGAGCATCTGTGAGGTTCACATGGAGGACTACTATGTCCATGTGCCCTCTTCTCACTGTACTCTTATGTGCATGTTGAAGCTCCAACCCCTCTATCAATGTCACTGCTAGACACCTCCTACAAAGATAGTGCAAAAAATCTATTGTGTTTCACTTGGCTACGAGTCAATGATGAAATGGCCAATTGTACCTATTGCAAGCTCCCTCCAACAGGAGGATGTTGGGTAGGGGGTCAAGCCTTCGCTTGGGGGGGAGAGTACATAACATAGAGTCACAACTCACATTCTCTTAGTCTTGTGCTGACCCTTGACCCACCCCCTGAAATTCACCAATGTCAAAGTAGTTGACATTCTTATCCAAAATAAGCTAACCCCATAATTTTCTCATGAAATATAAGGGAATGTTCATGTCATTGTAGGGAGTTTGATAATAAACCATATACCACCTATACATCCAACTTTGACTAATCTAGGAATTAATGCACTAGTCAATGAAGATGTGTTTCTTCGCCAGTGGTAGTTATTGTCCATTTCTAGGATCCCTAAATATAGACAATATTCCTTGTTTTGAAATTCTGAGGTCTTTGACTTGGCCTCTATCCAAACTAGTGCTATAGTACTCATACATTATTTCCCTATAACAAAATGTAGAGGTCAATTTCCCTTGTGCACTTGCAATGGACTTCACAATAATGTTCTAAGAAGTGGCCACTGAGACTCTGTTATACTTTCTAGTGTCTCTTAATTGTTCCTCAAGGGTTCTTAATATAACCAACCCCTCATCAATTTGAGTGTTTACATTGCAAGGGTTCTTAATATAACCAACCCCTCATCAATTTCAGTGTTTACATTGGGTGGTTTTGGTGTGTTGGGGTTTTGATCTTCTTGGTTTTATTATGAGAAGTTTACATTGTCTTGGGGTTCCATTATACTATATAGGCTGCAATTTAAGATCCATGGGATGTAAATTAGGTTGGTTTTTTAATTAAAATACAAAATTACATTTTTTTTAAATTTAGATTCTTGGGAGAAAAAGACTAAATTGGGTTAAAAATAAGATAAATCAAACATACCTAGACAGAGTGACAAGATACTTCATTTTTTTCTCCTCTCTATCTCCTCTCTATTTGCACAATGAGAGACAAAACGTGAGCGTGATTTGTGCATAATGAGCACAAATCTAACTCACATCCCTTTAAAAAAAATTAACATAAGGAATGTATGCACATTCCTAGGAAAACACACATGTTCTTAGGAATGCATGTGTGTTCCTAGGAATACACATGTGTTCTTAGGAACACACATGTTCTTAGGAACACATGCACATTCCTAGGAGCACACACATGTTCTTAGGAACATGCATTCATTCTTGCCACTAAACCTACATGGCAAGCCTCGTGGAGGTTTAACCCCTTCGAAACCTATAGGTTTAGGAGCACATGCGCATTCCTAATAGCCTGCACGCGTTTGTGTGAGTGCACGTTCCTGCTAACCTACTTGCCATGTTTCCAGCCATGAACTTCTTGCACTCACTTTGGATCAACCTCACAAATTCATTATATATGTCTAAAAATTTTGAAGTTTTTGACAAAAATTTTGTGATATAAGAATAATAGAATTGTTGTTTTCCCTAACCATTATCATTTTTTGGATCCCTTTAGATTCAGAATAGCTAAACCCTTAAAAAAAACTAATGCATCCAACTTATTAATGTTCTAATTCATATCCATTATGCAAACTTTATTTCTTTTTTCCCTCCAATTGAAAAGTAAAGCCCACTACACCCACCACCTTTTACTATAGATACGTTATTATAATAGGATGTTTGTGTCTATAATATATGTGTTTCGTTCTAATCATATATATACAACAAGATTGGTTTGAATTTTGATACCATAAAATGTCTATTGTTATAGTAGCATGATTTTTATTTATAGTTATTAGAGTTTCTCTTTCAGGTATGGGTATCATCCGTACATGAATTTTGAATTTGATCCGAGTTCGTGTACATAACTTTATTTCCAAAAATAAATAAAGCAACCATAAAATTAGAATATGATTTTCTAAGTAGCGCATCTCCATATATCTATTTAAAAAATAAAGAGAAGACCCTTAGCCTTATAATTTTTTAGGAATTTAATTTAAAATTACTTTAAAATGCGATAAAAATAATACAAAATCAAAGGAAATGAAATTTAATAATAATGTTTTTTTATTATAATTACATTAAAATGTAACAAGAAAAATCAACACAAAATGAAAAGAAATGAAATTTAACAACAATGTTTGTAACAAGAAAAATAAGACAAAATGAAAAGAAATGAAATTTAACAACAATGTTTTTTTACTAAAAAAAAACTATAATTAGAAAAATATAACAATTTAAATTATTAAAAATTTAGAATAATCTAAAATTGAATTTATGAAAGTGACCATTGAAAGGGAAGTAAAACAGAAAATATGTAAAAAAAAAGTAAAATAGAAAATATGTAAAATTCAACCTGATAATGGTCCACGAGATTTTAAATGAAACAAAACTTCACTTGCCACTGTTTCTATTTCTATTTGTGAAATGTAAAATCTATTAACTTAAAAATGAAAAGTAAATATAATATGTCATGCATAAGGAAAAGTGTAAGATGAAATATAATTATAAAATGGATAATAACAATTAGATGAAAGGAATATAATAAATTTATATATATATATATATATATATATATATATATATAT
>CBVK0100870637.1:0-19119 GCA_900067695.1 Picea abies | reverse complement strand
TATAACTTGTACACAAAATTGATTTTTGAAAGGTGAAATTTGAATAGGAAATTGGGGAAAAAAATCAGAGCCGAATGGAGGATGAGGGAATTGAAACCCTCTGTGTTTATCGAGGTCACATAGCTATCAATACATTTTTTTATTGGTCTTGGCTTGCTCTATATTTATTAACTTTTTAATTTCTTTCTTAGGGTAGGATAGTAAGTTAAATTTTCTAATGGGGTAGGCCCTCAATAAGTGGGTTGTTGGCATCTTCCCAAGAAACCATCTTACATTGTGTTGGCGTGCTTTCAACTAAGTACTAAGATGACTAACCTTGAGATAGTGGTGGATTCCTCAAGATTTTTTGGATGGAGGTTGAGTTTAGTGCCCTGATGAATGCGAAGGATGAGGCATTGTGGAGTAAGGAAGGTTTATTTGTCACGAATGAGGAACTTCAGAACAAATGTCAAGAAAGTAAAGGGATGTCTCATGTATGGAACCTCCCATTTGAACTTGGAGTTTTCTTGGGGGTTATATAGGGGAGAAGAGGAATATCTAGGGTGAATCTTGTTGAAAGGAAACTGTATTTTTAGACCCCTCCTTATAGTACACACGCTGAAGGAACTCAGCTAGCCCCTGTAGACTAGGTGAAGGGAAGGGGCTCGGGGTGAAACCGTGGAACTCAAATAAGTCGAAGCGTAGGATGGTTTTAGGGGGTGACATTGGTATAGAAGAGACATTCTCCTTGGCACTGTGTGATATAGTAGGGAATATTTCGTACAAAGCACATTATGGATTGTTTTTAGAGGACTAGGTGCACCTTACATGGGCCTCGTTGTTGGGCTATACACTGAAGGTGGTGACACTGACTAGGGGATGGGTTTGCTTCCTCTTTAAGACTCTAGAGGACTCTAAGAAAGTTATTTCCATGACTTGGATTGTTAAGAATGGTAGCCTCATGCTCAAGCACTGGAGGGTGAGCTCTGATCCAGTATCAAACTATTTTCAACACATACATGTGTGGGTTTTACTATTGGGGATTCCATTACAGCTTTGGAACACAAAATATATAACAGCTATTGGCAATGAACTAGGACGCTTCCTTGTCATTGACAAAGAGGCTCTCAAAGGAAATGATAGGCAGATGGGAAGATTTCTAGTTGAACTGGATGTACATAAGGGCCTACTAGAGACTTTGGACATTAAATGGCACGGGTGAATGATATGTCAGAAGATGGAATACATGGGCGTCCCCTTCAGGTGTTGATTATGTCGGTGAATGGGTAACTTATGTCAAACTTATCATGGTTATGTGTACAAGGAGGAATCTGAGTCATATATGCTTCGAAAAATATCCTACAGTTGTGATTCTCCTGGGATCACCTCACCTTGGTGTGGGGAAGTGAAAAAAATGGCAGAAGACTTGAATCTTTCACCACAATTGGATACTAAAGTTGGTAAGTTAAAAAAATTGTGTCCTTCTTTCTTCTCGACACTGACTACTTTAGAAGTGGACACTATAAAACTCTATACTCCTGTGGATAGTGATCATGTTCCTGCACCAACCTTACCTTCTAGTGTGGCCATGGTCTTGGGGGAAAACTTGAACCTGGGTTGTGATGCCATTGGTCTGGTCTTGGGGAGTACTATTGTGCCACATTTTGAGCATAGACAAGTCACAGGGTGTTGTATTGACACTTCAAAGAGGTGGGGTAGGGACCCTTGGGGGTTTAGGAAGGTAAAGGTTGGGGAGAAATGTCTCAAAGTTTTCCTTGACATTCTGTTACCTACATTTTTTGGTATGCAGACTTCTACTCCTCTACCCATTTTTCAGGGACGGGTTGAAGTTAGTCGTGGGGAGGGTTTTACTCAGGGTGTTTCTTCTTAGGGGACACTTAACCAACAAGAACATGTTCTTAAAGATGCTCTTTGGACAAGTGGACTAGGGAGTGACCTCTCTCATTTAAAGAATAGAAGTGCACATCGTAAAGCAAAGGATAAAGCAAAATTGGCTACACAACCAGACACACATTTTTTTTAACAAGGGGATCTTAGAGGAATTAAATCCCTAGCCAGGGATAAATAATGATCTTTCTCTCCATTAACCTAAGGGGAGTTGGAGGGGCTCTCAAGTGTGTTGTTCTCCAAAGATTATTTTCGAACCTATTACCTTATTTACTCTTCCTCTAAGAAACATTGGTGGAATATTTTAAAGCAAGAGATTTTATTAGTACCCTTCGACCAAACTGGATGGTATGTGTTGTCAGTTCAGAGGGCAGGTATGCGGGTCTCTGTGTTGCTTGGGATCCACTTAAATTATCTCTTTCTTCCTTTTTAAGTGTTGGTGGAATTTTTTTGACAGGTACTCTACTTGAACTAAATGTGTCAGTTACTTTGGTTAATTGCTACGGGCCATATACAGATTGCAAAACTTTATGGGACAAGGTGGTTAAAAGTGGATTGTTGGACAATAAAAAATTAATTGTTGCAGGTGATCTAAATTTCACTATTTATGCTGGTGAAGTGTGGGGGGATAAATCCTAGTTGGACCCATTGGCATGGTATTTTAAAGAAATCTTCCAAGAAAAGGGGTTAATGGATATAACCCCTATTGATTGTGGGCCTACGTGGCATAATGGCAGAAGTGGGATGGAGGAAATTAATAAAATTTTGGATAGGATTTATATGGTCAAGGACTTGCTCAAGGTTGTTGGGAGGCGTCAATCTTGGGTAGCCTTGCCCTTCATCTCATACCATGCCCATGTACTGCTACAACTGACAATTTCCAAAGAAGAGTTACCTATCCTTTCAATATGAGCCCTTGTTGGCTGGGGGAAGAGGGATTCAGTGATTTAGTCTCAGAGGTTTGGAATTCACCTACTTTTGTGGGAGAAACCTCATCTCAAAAAAGACTCGTCTCGAAATTGAAAGTATTGAAAAATAGAGTGAAATCCTGGGGAACTAAGATGAAGCATAAAAAACATATGGAACTTGACTTGATAGAGGATAAGATAAGGAATTCTTACCTTATGAAGGAACTAAGGTTGGATTCAAGGGATTCTTCTTTTCAAATTAAACTTCTTGAGAAAAAATGAAGTAATATTCTCCTAGCAGAGGAGGAATTGTGGAGACAAAAAAGTAGAGAAACTTGGCTATAAAAAGGTGACTAGAACACAAAAAAAATTCACCAGTTTGTGAACCATAGGTGAAACTGCAAAGCTATATGGGAAATCAAAAATGAAAATGAAATCTATCACTCACGACAGGAGGCACTGATAACCGAAGTGGTTAGACATTTTAATTCATCCTACTCGGACACATGACAACACTCGATTCTGGAGCAGGTGAGAACAGTTCAAATTTTTCCATGTTTCATTGAGGAGTTAGAATTTTTATCCATAGAAGGGTCTTGCACAAAAGAATAAATTCAAGGATTTATTAAGGGTTTAGCCAAGGACAAAAGACCTAGACTAGATGGGTGGATAGTAGAAATCTTCCTCCAATTCTATGATCTGGTAGGTAGGGGATGACCTACTTGAGGCTGTGGAGGATTCAATGAGGGAGGTAATTATGGAAATATCCTTAAACTCTAATTTTTTATCTCTCATTCTGAAGGTGGGTTTGCCTACTACCTTTTGTGACTTTATACCTATTGCACTGTGCAACTTGGCTTATAATATTATTGCAAAATTCATAGAAAGCAAGCTTAAACCGATCCTCTCTAGGGAACTCTCTGGGGAGAAACCGGGTTTCCTAAAAGGTAGACATATACTGGGTGTTGTTGGAACAACACATAAATGCCTCCATAGTATAAAAGTGAAAAATATGAAGGCTCTTATTCTTAAACTTGACCCGAAGAAGGATTATGATTGTGTTAACTAGGATTTTCATAGATTGATCCTTCTCTAGACTGGATATGGCCTTGTGCTTACAAAATGGATTGTGTGTTGTGTTATTACTAACTACTTATTCTGCATTGATCAATGGTGGTCCTACCCATTTTTTCCAGAGTGGGCATGGCCTCAGGCAAAGGTTCCCTTTATATCCTCTGTTATTTATTTTGGTAATGGAAGGCCTTTTTCTTCTACTTAAAAAGGCTCAGACATATGGGAACATTACAGGTGTTAATATTTCTTGCTCCCGAAAGATTCTCATTCTCTTCTTTGTGGATGATGTTCTCATTATGACCAAAGCTAGTTTAAGTGAATGGAAGGACATATATTCCTTACTATCTACTTTTTTTTTATATTCTGGTCTCCTTATAAATCCTCTCAAGTCTAACCTCCACTTTTCTAGTTTATCAGAGGAAGAGTTAACATAGTTGAGTTCTCTCTTTCCTTACAAGTTTGTGGATCTCTCAGAATGTTTCATGTACCTGGAATTTTTTCTTAAACCTATAAATTATAGAGTTGAATATTGGCATTGGCTCATCCATAAGAACGAGAATCAGATTGGTCTTTGGTGCCACCGCTGGCTCTCTTTGGGAGGAAGGCATATTTTGGTCAAGTATTTGTTATAAAGTCTCCCAGTCTATTGGTTGACAGTAACTATTATTCTGACCTCAGTGCTTACTAAGTTCGAACAATTTTTGTTCAAATTCTTGTGGTCAGGGAGTGGGGCAAAGGATTGGATCCATCTCTGTAACTAGGAGTTTATTTCCAAACCAAAACCACAAGGTGGTTAGGGGATTAAGAATTTACCCTTGTTCAACATAGCCCTAGTAGTGAATACTTTGTGGCATTGCTTGATGAAAGATGGCCTTTGGCACAAAGAGTTATTGGATAAGTATCTCCCTTTTATCCTTTTTGTGGCCTGGTTGAGATCCTCTTTGAAGAAGTCCCACAATGTTTTGATCTTTTGGTGTAGCCTGGTCAAGTCAGTGGAGGTAATCACCTAGTGGTTGGCCTAGAACCCTGAGTCGGGGAACTCAATTTGCATTTGTGAGGATATGATCCCAGGCCTTAATATTTTCTCCTGGTTATCTCCTTCCATGATTTCATCTCTAAAGTGGGAAGGTATACATTATTTATGTCAGGCTATAGGTATCGACATGATAAGGGTCATTTTGGCTCAATGGAAAATAAGTGAAGTGTTGGGGTTATTAGGTACAGAGGCTGCAGAATGGGATTGTTTCTGTAGATCTTTGATGGCTTCAAGCATCGAACTAAATGATAGACCAGATACACTTATTTGGACTGGGGGTTATCGATCGGGATTCATATCTTTAAAAAATGCATATCTGGCTTTAGATAGTAGATACTAGTTATACATCAGTCGTTGGTGGCATCAAAGACTTTGGACTTGGGATATTGGGACAAGGTTAAAAAAATTTACATGGCTCTTGATGGAAGATAAGATCCTAACCTGGGACAACCTACAGCATAGGGGTTGGTCTATGTAATGCACCTGACCACTAAGTACTCTTTTAAGGGATGGGGCATCATAATTTCATTTTTCCTTAACTATCACAATCCTAACTCAGGGCTCTCCACTGGAATTATGCTCGTCACGAGCTTCCTCACAGTTACCACCATACCAAAATATAATTTATGTATCGCAATTTATTTCCTCCTAAAGTTCTTCAAGCATTATTAGTCATGGACCATGTGAGTCCATCTCATTCATATTGTTCCCATTGTTTCAACATCTATGGTGGAATTCCACCCTTCACCCAATCCAACGATGGGGATTATTCCTTAGTCAACACATAGGCTAGAGGGGTGTTCAACTTTAGGCTCTGAATGCCCCTTTTTCTTTCTATGCATGCATTCCCTAGAGTCCCAAAATCGCGAACTCCCGAGGTGATGCCACGTATCTCTAACCTTCGTCCTTTCGGCTTGTTCTCAAAACTACACCTCAAACCTCCAGAGTCCCAAACACCTAGACTCTCAAAGGGTCCCCACTAACCTTTGAACAAGTATTCATGCACCAAGGGGATGACATGCAATAGGGCCAAGAATAACACATGTCCTTGTTAGGGGGTGACATGTGTCACATTCTAAGGGTCTTTAGGGTCTATGATAAGTATAAGTCTGGATGACACGTGGCATACATGACAGGGGTCCACGTCACCCTAGGTGATGTTGGTGGGGCACGTCATTCTAGAACTGACAGACTCTGGGGTTCCTAGCTTCACCTACCTACCAAACCTCCCAGAGCTCCGAAGTCTGAATTTTCTACCAACTGTCTCCTGATACCTCTCAGATCCAACGATCAAGGTGTTTCCACCTAGATCCATGAATCTATGGTGGAGAGGAATTCTCGAGATTAGGGGAATAATTATCATCCACGCAGGTTGAACTTTTGCAATCCTCCTAAACCATTTATTTGTATATCCGATAGGATCAATGGTTGGCATCAATTCCACCATAGGCAAGCCATTTCCATTACGAAACTTGGGAAAGGAAATAAACATCATGCTAGTTGGGACTCTGAAATCATCCCTTTGGGAAAGGAAATAAACATCATGCTAGTTGGGACTCTGAAATCATCCCTTAACATATATATCCACACCGGTTCAAGAACGACTGTCGATCCTCAATAGGAGGTTATCACCATTCCACCCTCGCAGTGATAACGTACTAGATATGAAGGAAAATATAGGTGGGTCTCGCATACTCCTCTCACAAAATGGACCACGTGGTGAGTGGGAGGTGTGATACGCAGAAATACGAAGAGGACACATGTCCCTTTAATGGGTGACATCTGTCACATGTTAATGGGCCTATGGGGTCTGCGAAACACATGAATCCAGCTGACACATGCCACGTTAATTGAGGGTCCATGTCACCCTGGATGGCATCACCGTACTACATCATTCTTGACTAATAGCCTTCCAAGCCCTTAAATATTAAGGTCAAGTCATGTCCATGTAACCCCTAGATCGATGGCCTCCATTACTTCATAACTTCAACATTCAAGGAGTTTGTGGTGTGACCTCCTCCTTTCTCCTGAAGTGGTCAATGTCGGGATGACCATGGTTTGAATCTAACAGTCAGGAAAGATCTCAAAGGGTCTTGATATCTACGGTTCATGTTTATTTTCCACTCCATCATTCAAAGAATTTAAGGTCATGCCATCGTCATCCTTATAAAGTAATACTTCGCCAAAGTGTTGGTTATAGTTTGGATCCAACAAACAGGAGGGGTCCTGAAGTATTCTCAATCGATGGTTCACGTCAATTCGTAACTTAAGCACTTGAGGATTTCCTCGCCTAGAACCAGAATTCCTTCCATAGTTCTGAACTATGAACAGGTTTGATCTATCGCCACGTACACTTATCGTTCATGGCTAGGATTTATTCTGGCTTGCGACACCTCCAGATGACCATACTTCCAGATAGTTGTTGATCAAGGGATGGGGCATCATAATTTCATTTTTCCTTAACTATCTCAATCCCAACTCCGGGCTCTCCACCTGAATTATGCTTGTCAAAAGCCTCCTCACGATTACCACCATACCGAAATCTGAGTTCTGAATTGCAAGTTATTTCCTCCCATAGATCTTTAATCACTATTAGTCATGGATCACGTGAGACCATCTCATTCATATTGTTTCCATTGTTTTGAAACTATGATGGAAGTCCACCCATCACCCAATCCAACAGTGGGGCTTATTCCTTAGTGAACACATAGGCTAGAGGGGAGTTCGGCGTTCAGCTCTGAATGCCCCTTTTTAACTCTATGCACGCATTCCACGGAGTCCCAAAATCGTGAATTCTTGAGGTGCTTCCATGTAGCTCTAACATTAACCTTTTGGCTTGTTCTCCACACAAAACATCAAACCTCTGGAGTCTTAGAGACCTAGACTCCTGAAGGGTCCCCACTAACCTTTGACCGAGCATTCATGCTCTAAGAGGATGACATGCGAAAAAGCCAGGAGTGACATGTGTCCTTGTCAGGGGGTGACACATGTCATGTTCTAAGGGTATTTTAGGGTCTATGAGAAGTACAAGTATGGATGACACATGGCATAAAAGACAGGGTCCACGTCACCCCAAGTGACTTTAGTGGGAAACATCAGTCTGGGACTAGCAGCCTCCAGGGTTCCTAGCTTCACCTACATTTCGGTCTCCCAATACCCCTTGGATCCCACGGTCGAGATGTATCCACATAGATCCATGAATCTACAATGAAGAGGAGTTGCAGAGATCGAGGGCAGAATTATCATTCACACGGGTTGAACTTACGCAATCCTCCTAGACTATTGACCTGTCTATCTAGAAGGATCAACAGTTGGCATCAATTCCACCACAAGCGATCAATTTCCATTGAAAAACTCAGGAAAGGAAATAAACATTGGGCTACTTGGGACTCTGCAATCATCCCTGATCATAGATCTCCATGCAGGTTCAAGCACGATCGTCGATCCTCGATCTGAGGTTAACGTCAGTCCACCCTCGCATGTGGAAATGCACCAGATATGAATGAAAATGCAAGGGGGTCATGCATACTCCTCTCACCAAATGGAACAAGCGATGAGTGACAGATGTGATACGTGGCAAGGCCGAGATGACACGTGGCCCTTCAGTGGGTGAAACGTATCACATGTTAATGAGCCTATGGGGTCTACAAAACACACAAATCCAGGTGACACATGACACTTTGCTTGTGGGTCCATGTCACCCTGGGTGGCGTTAGTGAGACACATCACCCTAGAAAGACTGCCCTATAACATCCCTCATATCTCACGGTGGAGATTCATCCATGTAAAACCATCGATCTACAACCTTCATTGCTTCACAACTTCATCCTTCGGGGGGGTGGTCGTGTAAACTTCTCATTTCTCCTAGAGTAGTCGGGGGGGTGGTCGTGTAAACTTCTCATTTCTCCTAGAGTAGTCAACGTTGAATTGACCATGTGGTGGATCTGATGATCAAAGAGGGATCCAGAGTGTCCTCGAATCAATAGTCCCCATCACTTCATCACTTCGGCCTTCAGGGGTTCGGTCGTGTAGTCTCCAGTTTCCTCTTGGAGTAGGTCAGTGCTAAACTGACCACCATCTAGATTAAATGGTAACAAGTAGTCCCAAAGTTCCTTCGGATCGATGGCTCTCATTAATTTGTGACTCTGGAATTTGAGAAGTTAGGCATGTAGTTTCAAGCTTCCTCCTAGAGTGCCAAGTCTTCGAACTACAAAATCTAGTGACACGCATCCTTAATGATGGATGGTTGAGATGGACTCTGGCCTTCGACACTCTGGTGATGTAACCTTTCACCAATAGATAAAAACCTCCCGGATATACTCGATATGTGGAAACGTCTCTTGGTTGATGAACAGTTAAGAGAGGTTCTCAACGGAATCCCTAGATCAACGATTGAGAAGGATCCTGAAGGATCCAAAGATCGAAGGTCCATAATACTTTGCAACTCTGGCCTTTGGGAGTTTTGGTGTTTGTGAAGTTTCATCATCCCATAGCTTTGAGCTCCTGGAGTCTCGAAGCCAATAAGAGCTAGCTCCTTTCAGAATAGTGTAGGGTTCCCAGACCCTAGTCATATGAATCCTCTAATAAATCTTGGGTTGTAAGATATACTCTTATCCGAGATTCGGTTAAGGCTGCAACACCCCCAGAGCTCCGAACTCCTGGAACTCTGAAGCCAGAAAGGCTTAGCTACTTTCGGCCAACACAAGGTTTCCCGACCTTGGTCATATGGTTCCTTTGGAAATTATTATGGGCTAAGTGTGAATCCATTTAGCAAAAAAATTGTTAAGGACATTGACATGAGCCCTTGGTCAGGTGGGTGAGAGATATGAAGGAGGCATCCTCCTTCCATAGGGTTTGAACTTGTAAATTTTCCATGAGGGGGAAGGTTTTAGATATAGACACCATTACGAGCTCACATATTACAACTCTAATTGTTCAGTTGAGTCAAGTATATGCCCATTTAAGAGAACGAGTTCACGGAGAGATAATGAATAAATATAACTTAACCATTCAAAACCAAACTTAGTCATAGATGCATAAATATATTCAATAACTATTCCTATTTTAGTACACAGAGTATGAAGATACGTATCAGAAAACCATAGTTCATGAAGCGACTGTTGAAAGGGGTGCATGTTTCCACTCAATAATAGGCACAACCACTCCTAACGAATTTATCATTGGCCACCCCCGAGCTATACCATGATGATGTGAAAGAGACTCTTTCTTCTTTCTTAGCAACAGTCAGGGACGGAGGTTACCCTCCTCCTCCCACAAGATCCTGGCAGCGGGTTTTCTCTGTACCAAGCAAGGAGTTCTACCCAAGGACTTCCATAGTCACTTGTCAGCCTCATTTATCAGCTTGTAAAGAAAAATTTTGCCAACCTCTTCTTATGTTCAGACGAGCTTATTCCCTCGTTCTTCATCGAACTAGAGATTTGTAACCACTCTTTTTCTCTTCTCGATATTTCACTTGCTCCTCTCTTTTCACCTCTGCCCATGAATTACCTCTTCCTTTCCTTTCTCAGCAAGGTTGCGTCGGTATGAATCCCCAACTTTTGGTCAGGTATAGAGTCTTACAAATGGGTACTCTGCCACATCTCCTCATTAACTCTCAAGGAGGACTCTCCCAGCTACCACGTTGACTGGTAATTCATTATATCGGTCAAATTATTGTTCTGAGTCATTAATTCTAGTAGAGTATTGGTTTGGTGGGGGTCATCTCAACCATTCCTTGTTCCCCTCACCATCTCTCTCATAGCATCGATGGTATATCTTGGCAAACCCCCACTTTCATCAGTTATGCAACACTTACCCATTTCCTATTAGTAAGAGAAAATACATACATTGACATTTTTATATGAAGGTTCATCAAATCAGTCATTCACACATATCTAGTCTTTCATAGTCTCTTTTCCAATTATAGTCATATTTACATACCCGGGAAAACAAGGTGTTACAATCCCCTCCCCTTAAAGGAACATCGTCCTCGATGTTTTATCTTCCTATACACTATGTATGTACAGAAGTAAACAAAATGGGATATGCTTGTCTCATGGCATCTTGTGTTTCCCATGTGGCCTCATCTGGGCCACTGCACCTTCACCTGTGCAATGGTTTTGTTCCTGAGTAGGGTCTCCTTCCTATCTATTATGCATTGAGGTTCTGGTAGGAATTATCCCTCTGGTTCCACCTGAATCATAGACTAGTCAATAATATGATTACAATCATGTACATATTTCTTTAATAACGAAACATGGAAAACATCATATGCCTTCACTGTGGGAGGGAGTGCTATCCTATTAGCTACAAGTCCCACTCTATACAATATTTCAAAGGTTCCACAATACTGAGGTGCCATCTTGGCACAAGCTCCCATCTTCAAAGATATTTTCCTAGGTTTAACTCGGAGATACACATGATCCCCTGCTTTGAATTCTCTAAGAGTTATTTCTCTGTCTGCATAACTTTTATGTCTATCCTGGGCTATTTTAAGATTGTGTCTAATCTGAATTACTTGTTGTATCATATCCTTTAGCAGTTGATTATGTCCAGTTAGTTATTCCATTTTATTGGAATATTGCATTGCATTCCATAGAGGGCTTCAAAAGGGCTCATTTTCAACGACTCTTGATAGCCATTATTGTAGGAAAATTCTACCAGTGGTAGGTAGTCTTCCCACTTATTTGGTTGATGAATTACATGCATCCTTAGCACCTCATTTACCCTCTCTTTCTATCCATCATTTTGAGGGTAATAGGATGTACTAAATAGAAATTTTGTTTCGAAACCAACAAACATAGATTTCCAAAAGTTTGAAGTAAATTTTGTGTCTCTATTGAATATAATTTCCTTAGGCATTCCATGCAATCTAAATATCTCTTTCATGAAAATACTAGAAATATCTATTGCCTTGCAAGTTTACTTGACGCGAATGAAGTGATCAGCCTTGCTCAGTTTTTCCACAACTACCATGATGGGGTCGTTCTATTTGGTTGATTTTGGTAGCCTTGTGATGAAATCCATGGAGATGGTTTCCCATTTCCATTTTGGAATTGGTAGAGGTTGCAACAGCCTTGCTGGGGGCCGGTGCTCTACCTTAACCTGCTGACATTCAAGACACTTAGATAAGTAATCAACTATGTCCTTTTTCAGTCTGGGACAATAAAATAGTCTCCTAGTGGTTGTGATCATTTTCTGACAACGAGGATGACCAGTATATGGTCTTTTGTGTAGTTCAACCATTATGAACCTCTTCAAGTCGTCACAATACAGAATATACAATCTACCTTTGTAAGTTAGCAGGCCATCATTAAACATCGAATATCCTTCACACTTTATCCATGTGGGCTCTTTCTTTAGGTATGATGTCACGATATTGAAAAATGCATATGTTTTTTGTGCACTTTTGACTCTCTCTTTGATGTTTGATTCACTGCCACTTACAGCTACCAAGTGAACCACTTTCATAATTTTACTAAGGGCATTGACCACCCTATTCTTCTTTATTTTGATATGTTTGATTTCAAAATCAAACTCACTAAGTAGAGACATCCACCTAGCTTGTCTAACATTGAATTTTGGTTGGTCAAACAAATATCTAACCCACTATGGTCTGCCATAAGCACAAATATTCTACCTAAGAGGTAATTCCTCCACATTTTTAAAGTGTGTACTATGGGAGCCAATTCCATATCATGGGTCACATAGTTGAATTCATGCTCATTCAATTTTATGGATTCATAGAAAATCACATGTCCTTCTTGTATAAGGACTCCTCTTAGCCCTTCCTTGCAGGCATCTGTACACACAAGGAATTCCTTGTTTGGTTCTACAATATTTAGCACAAGTGCATTGGTTAGAAGGTATTTCATCTCTTGAAATCTTTCTTCACATTTTGTTGTCCAAATGAATTTAACCCCCTTTTTCTCAAGGGAAGTGATTGGGAAACCAGTCATGGAAAATCTTTTTATGAACCTCATGTAGTACCCTTCTAGGCCCATAAAGGATATGATATCAGATACATCATTTTGGCCAGGACAATCCATAATATCTTTGATCTTGTCAGGATCAACTTCCACGCCTTCTTCAAAAATAACATGGCCTAAGTAATGGACTTGTTTCTAGAAAAAGTAACACTTACTAAAATTATCATATAGCTCATGTTCTCTTAGTACTTGGAGCCCTAATTTTAGATTGTCTTCATGCTCTTCCCTATTCTTAGAATATATTAGGATATCATCATTGAAAACCAATACAAATATGTCTAATAGTTTATTGAGTACATTATTCATTAAGCACATGAAAGTGGTTGGTGCATTGGTTAGCCCGAATGGCACCACCAAAAATTCATAGTGACCATACCATACCTTGTTCTAAAGATTGTTTTGTGGATGTCTTCATCCTTAATTAGGACCTAGTGGTATCCATATCTCAATTCAATCTTGGAGAATATCGTAGCACCCCTTAATTGGTCGAACAAGTCATCGATCCTTGGTAAGGGATACTTATTCTTGATGGTCACCTTATTGAACTTTCTATCATCTATGCACAATCTGAGTGTGCCATCCTTATTTTTTAAAAACAAGGTTGGTGCTCCCCATGGAGACACACTAGGCTGAACGTAGCCTTTGTCCCACATCTCTTTTAGTTGTAGTTTGAGCTCAATAGCTCTGGTGTACTCATTCTATAGGGTGTTGTAGACATTGGCACCGCTCCTGGTACAAGCTCTATTGAAAAGTCAATGTCCCTTCTTGGAGGTATACCTGGAACCTCTTTTGGGAATACATATTTAAAATCTCTTAATATGGGATGGTCCTCTAGGTTGGGTTTGTTATTCTCAATATATTTTAGTACTTGTATTGCATGCAAGGGATATCACTTTCTGTAATACTTCTTCTCTTGGAGGGATGATATTTGTCTCACTGAGACAGGTTTTCGAATCCCTTGTAGGGTTATCCTTATCCATTCTCCATATTCACACTCCAAAGTTTTATTGTAACAGTCCAACTTAGTTTTATGGGTAGAAAACCAGTCCATGCCAATCAACATGTCATAAGATCCTAAAAGGATCATGTTTAGGGTTGCTCGGGTGGGTAATCTATTCATAATTAATTGGCATGTTGGTATGACCTATGTTACCTTTCTTTTGGTTCTAGTGGCTAGTTGTACCAGCCATGATTTAACATGTTTAATTTCTTTGAATTTACATTTCTCAATAGTTTGAGGGGAAATATAACCCAAATTAGAACCAGGGTCAATTAAAATGGAAATGGGATGGTTGGAAATCATACCTTCTATATCCACCACTAAAGCTTGGTGGTCAGCTTGTCTATTATCCAAGGTTGCATAAATTTGTGGCATGATCCTAGCCACCAAATGGAATCTTTCCCATTTAGGTTGAAAATGGCTATCCGAGCCTTTAATTTTTTAGATTAGTCATGGACTCTGAAGTACTTCTTCAAGTCGAGTAGCCAAAATTTTTCTTCTTCCCCCTTCTTACTATCTCCATAGAAAGTGGGTGGTTTGGCTTTCTTGAATTCTTCATAGTCATGACTCTTGGAATGTTTCCCCTTCTTTCTTCTCGTTTGGGAATGGAAACTAGATTTGCCACTAGAAGATTCCTTAAAGTGATCAGTTTCCTAAGAGGAATATTTCGGTGAGTGTCTATTGGCTTCATGTTGGGCCTTTCTTGAGGTGCTCCTCCTGGTGTTGACACTTTCGGGACTATGCTTTTGTATCTCAAGTGGACTTGAATTTTTCTTAGTGTGATGTCTATCCACATGACTGGAAGCTAGACCATGTTGTAGCTGCTTTTGTATGTCGGATAGACATTGCAGTAAGATTGCATTAATTTTGGTCTACTTTTCATCTTCCTTTATCAACCTTTCATTTACATCCTTACAACTCTGTAATTCTTCCATGAGGATTCTTACAGTTTTGGCCAAATCTGGAGGGGCTTCCACTTCCCTCCTTTCATCAAATTGTTCCTCTCTGTTATGGGAGCTTCCCCCCAACTCATGGTGTGTCACCATCCCTTACGTTGTATTTTTCCTATTGTTTACTAACTGCTTGAGTGCTGATAAAACATTTTATGTTAGTTTCTTTATTCAACTTCTTTATTTGGAAACATTAGCAATATTTAGTGCAGATTTCCAAAACATATATCAACAATAGAATGTTTCATTCCTCTCTTCAGTAGAGGTTTAGACAAGTTTCTTATAGAAGGGTCATGAACAACACATATCATTGCAAGGTGAAGTCAGTTCTTTATTTGGAAAAATTAGCAACCTACAGTGCAGACTTCCAAAACATCTATCAACAGTATAAGGGTTTGTTCCTCTCTTGAGTAGAGGTTCAGACGGGTTTCTTATAGAGGGGGGTTTAAGGTAGGGAGTTACCCCATATGTTCTCTAATAATATTTTTTCTGTGGGATTTGTGCATGAGCCCAAGCAAGCCAAGTGTTGTTTCCATGCTCTGATACCAATTTGTAATGGACCCAGCCCCTAAGTACTCTTTTAAGGGATGGGGCATCATAATTTTGTTTTTCCTTAACTATCTCAATCCCAACTCCAGGATATCCACCAGAATTATGCTCGTCATGAGCTTCCTCACGATTACCACCATACTGAAATCTGAGTTCTAAAATCAAGTTATTGCCTCTCGTAGCTCTTCGGGAACTATTAGTCATGGATCATGTGAGACCATCTCATTCATATTGTTTCTACTATTTAGACATCTACGATGGAATTCCACCCATCACCCAATCCAACAGTGAGGCCTATTCCTTAGTCAACACATAGGCTAGAGGTGTGTTTGGCATTCAGCTTTAGACACCCCTTTTTCTTTCTACACACGCATTCCTCAAAGTCCTAAAATCATGAACTCCTGAGGTGTTTCCATGTAGCTCTAAACTTTAGCCTTCCGGCTTGTTCTCGACACTACACCTCAAACCTCTAGATTCCCAAAGAATCTCGACTAACCATTGATCGAGCATTCATGCACCAGTGGGATGACACACGGCAGGAAAAGGAGTGACATGTGTCCTTGTCAAGGGGTGACACGTGTCACGTTCTAAGTGTCTTTTAGGTCCTGTGAGAAATACAAGTCTGGATGACACATGGCATACAGGACATGAGTCCACATCACCCCAGGTGACGTCAACGAGCCACGTCAGTTCAGCACTGGTAGCCTCCGGGGTTCCTAGCTTAACCTACCTATCGAACCTCTCGAAGCTATGAAGTCTGAAGTTTCCACCAGTTGTCTCCCAATACCCGTTGGATCCCATGGTCAAGGTGTGTCCACATAGATCCATGAATCTATGGTGGACAGGAGTTACAGATATCGAGGGAATAATCATCATCTATGCGAGTTGAACTTTTGCAATCCTCCTAGACCATTGACCTGTATATCCGGAAGGATCAATGTTTGGCATCAATTCCACCACATGCGAGTAGTTTCCATTGAGGAACTTGGGAAAGGAAATAAACATCGGCTTAGTTGGGACTCCGCAATCATCCCTGATCGTAGATATCCACACCAATTCAAGCACGATCATCGGAGTTGAACTTTTGCAATCCTCCTAGACCATTGACCTGTATATCCGGAAGGATCAATGTTTGGCGTCAATTCCACCACATGCGAGTAGTTTCCATTGAGGAACTTGGGAAAGGAAATAAACATCGGCTTAGTTGGGACTCCGCAATCATCCCTGATCGTAGATATCCACACCAATTCAAGCACGATCATCGATCCTCGATAGGAGGTTAGCATCACTCCACCCTTACATGTGGAAATGTGCTAGATACGAAGGCAAATGCAGGTGGGTCTCGCATACTATTTTCGCCAAATGGAAAAAATGGTGAGTGTCAGGTGTGATATGCGACAAGGTTGAGGTGACACATGGCCCTTCAATGGGTGACACTTGTCACACGTTAATGGGCCTATGGGGTCTGCCAAACAAACGAATCTAGGTGACACATGGCACATTACTTGTAGGTCCACATCACCCTAGGGAACATCATTGAGCCACACCACCCTAGATAGATGACCCTCTAAAATCCCTCAAATCTCACGGTGGATATTCGTCCATGTAGATCCATAGATCTACGACCTTCGTTGCTTCGCAAATTTAGCCTTCGGGAGGGGGGTCTAGTTGTGTAAAATTCTCATTTTTCCCAGAGTATTCATTGTCGATTTTACCATATGGTAGATCTAACGATCAGAGAGGGATCCAGAGTGTCCTTGAATCAATGGTCCACGTAACTTTGTCACTTCAGACTTCGGGAGTTCGGATGTGTAGTCTCCAGTTTTCTCCAAGAGTAGGTCAGCGTCGAACAAACCACCATCTAGATCAAATGATCATGAGTGGTCCTGAAGTTCCTTCATATTGATGGCTCTCATTAAATCATGACTCCAACATTCGAGAATTTAGGCATGTAGTTTCCAACTTCCTCCCAGAGTTCCAAGTCACCGAACTACAAAATATAGCGACACACATCCTTAACAATGGATGGTTAAGATTGACTCCAAACTTCAGCACTTCAGTGACGTACCCTTTCACCAACAGGGAAAAACTTGCTCGAGATACTCGATCCATGGACATGTGTCTTGGTCGATGGACGATTAAGCGAGGTTCTCAAGGGAGTCCCTAGATCAAAGGCTGAGAAGGATCCTTAAGGATGCAAGGATCGACGATCCACAATACTTCACAACTATGGCCTTTGGGAGTTTTGGTGTTTGTGAATTTTTATCCTCTCGGAGCTTCGAGTTGTCAGAGTCCCGAAGGCAATAAGAGCTAGCTCCTTTCAGACTAGCACGAGTTTCAAAGAACCTGGTCATATGGATCCTCTAATAAATATCAGGCTGTAAGCTTTACTCTTAGCCGAGATTTGATTAAGGTTACAACACCCTCGGAACTCCTAGGCTTAGCCACTTTCGGCTAGCATAGGGTTCCCAAACCTTAGTCATATGGGTTCTTTGGAAATTATTTTCGGCTAAGCACTAATCCCTTTAGCACCAAATGGATTAAGGACATGGGAATGAGCCCTCGGTCAGGTGGGTGAGATATCTAAAGGAGGCATCCTCCTTCCACAGGTTTTGAACTTGGAAATTTCCCATGAGCGGGAAGGTTTTAGAGACCAACACCATTACGGGCTCACATATTACAACTCTAATTATTTAGCTGAGTTAAGTATATACCCATTTAAAATAATGAGTTCATAGAGAGATAATTCATAAATCTAACTTAACCATTCAACACCGAACTCGGTCATATACGCATAAATATATTCAATCATTATTCCTATTTTAGTACACAGAGTATGAAGATACTTATCAAAAAACCAGAGTTCGTGAAGTGACTTCTAAAAAGGGTGCATGTTTCCACCCAACCATAGGCACAACCACCCCCGAGCTAGAACATGATGTTATGAGGGGGACTCTTTCTTCTTACTCAGCAACAGTCATGGATGGATGTTACCCTCATCCTCCCACGGGATCCTGGCAATGGGTTTTCTTTGTACCAATAAAGGAGGTATGCCCAAGGACTTCCATAGTCACTCGTCAACCTTGTTTATCATCTTGTAATGAAAAACATTTCCAACAACTTCTTACATTCATACAAGCTTATTCCCCAATTCTTCCTCGAACTAGAGTGTTGTAACCTCCTTTTTTCTCTTCTCAATATTTCTCTTGCGACTCTGCTCTCTTTGCAGATCACTTTCTCCTCTCTTTTTTCCTCTTCCCATGAATTACCTCTTCCTTTTCTTTCTCAGCAAGGTTGTGTGGGTCTAAATCTCCAGCTCATGGTCAGGTCTGGATTCTTACAAATGGGTACTCTACCCCATCTTCTCATTAACTCTTGAGGAGGACTCTCCCATATACCACATTGAATGGTAACTCATTATCTGGGTCAGAGGACTGTTCTGAGTCATTAATTCCAGTAGGGTACTGGTTTGGTGGGGGTCATCTCAACTATTGTTGGTTCCCCTCACCATCTCTCTCATAACATCCATGGTCTATCTTAGCAAACGCCCCCTTTCATCATTTATGCAACACTTATCCATTTCCTATTAATAATATAAAATACATACATTGACCTTTTTATACGAAGGTTCATCAAATCATTCATTCACACATATCTGGTCTTCCATAGTCTCTTGGCCAGTTATAGTCATATTTACAGATTGCGGAAAATAGGGTGTTACAGTCTG
>CBVK0100870598.1:0-18068 GCA_900067695.1 Picea abies | reverse complement strand
CTAACCCCACATACCCCACTTGCTTCCCACCCCTCCCCATCCGCCCCTCCCCCACTCACCCTTTGTGCCCACCCTTGGCCATGAAAAAGTCTTGGCCAAGTGTTGGCTCGGGGCTAAATCAACAAATTGTTGGGGAAAATTAAACTTTATAAAATTCAGAATTTTTGGTTGCTATTAATCATCTTCATAGCTGTAGATGAAATTGGTATCCATTTGGTTAAAGAAATCGGCTTCCAATGTGACCAATTTTGCCTCTTTTAGAGATTGATTCTAAGGTCAAATAGAGTGTTGCTCACTCTTAGGATATTCACTGAAAAACATTGTTAAATATATAATTGGGACAACTATGGTTGAAAAGTAGACTTTTCCACGATTATCTAGGTTCTTTCTCGGTGAAATTACAACTCCACGTGAATAATTCATGGCAATTTTGGCTCATATATTTTGTCAAACATTTGGCATACAACTATTTAGTTTAGAACTTTTGTCAAACATTTTGTATACAACTATTTGGTTTAGAAATTTGGTCAAACATTTTGCATCCTACTATTCATATATCTTGATTTATTGAGAGCTTTCCAACATACCTAACATATCAGGTACATGGGAGCTAAAAATAAAACCACGCCCCAAAAATCCATGCAAACAAACAATGCCCATAGGGAGATTTGTGTTTTTTAGAAAATGCCTACATCAGAGAATTTGGCTATACAAAAAAGGAGTTCAAAGTCAAAATGGGGGTTACATACCCATATGACACAAATTCCTTGTGAAGGTGATTTGAATTGAAATAAAATCACCTAGGAATGTGATTCTTTAAAAATAATGCAAATTAGCAACACTTTGGAACTCATTTGAACATTTTGATAAATACATGGAATCTCAATCACCAATTACTGCAACACAAATAGGGAATAACTTAAATCTAATCTTAATGTTTGTAGGGAGCATACTTGAGACTCTACCCACTAAATTGCTTCTCTAAATAAGCAGTATAATCACATCCCATACTCAAATCCACAAGTAAAACTTAAAACCCCCAATTTATTAACCATAAAAGTAAAGCATGATGAGCCATTAATTTATCCATGACATAGAGAAAAGGAATAACCAACAACTAATCAAATTTAACCCAACATTCATGGAGGTAAACTTGAGCCATTTCTTTCATCAAAACCTAGTTCAATAAACCATCCAAAACACAAATTTGCATTCCAATACTCAAAAAATCCATACTCTCCACCATAAATCAGAGACAAAGGAGCCACAAAATCTTGATCTCAATCATAACCCAACATTCTAAATCATGAAAAATAAAATAATTGAACTTATGAGGGAAATATAACATGGAAACTTATATGTGCTTGCAAAATCCAAGGATTCAGTGCTTTGAATTGTTGTCTTGCAAAATCCCCAAACTCCATGACCTCCACCTCCATTACCTCCATTTCTTGAAGAAAATATTAAGAAAGAATGAATTAAGAGTGGAGGAGAAAGGGGAAAATACCCCCAGTTTCAATTTCCATGGGAGGGGGCATGTGGCTCTCTCTTGGCTGGCCTTAGTGTGCATGTCAAATTTCAAAACTATGTTGCCCCCTTTCCTTTCACGACGTAGTGTTTGGGGATGTTAGCTAGTGGAGGGTGCTTAAGTAATTTGTTTGGTGTGAGGTCAACACTATAAGGGTCAACCATGAAATCTTCTCAAAGGTGATCATAATTGTTGTTATAATTAGAGTAAGTCCCGTCTCATGTAGGCCCCACCCACTGACCAATGAAAGGGGCCAATGTTTAATTTTTTGTAAACCAAGATTTTAACTCATGAGATATGGAATGATTAGTTTGGACACACACTTTTTTGATATGAGAGGTTTCTACTCAAAATTAAGGTAGGGATGGCCGCCCTAAAAACCAAAAGACGGTGAGTCTAAAACATGACAAACAAGGGGAGATTAATCCTAATTGTATGTCGACAAGATGTTGTCAAGCACTATGGCATTAATGGCTACCATGAAGGTGCCTTATTGATTATAGTAGGCTTGTAAAAACTGTAACTTTGAAATCTGTTTATCCCTACTAACCCCAACTTGATGATTGAAATCTTAACCAAACTAAAACTTGAACTTTGTGATTGACTTACTCTAAGACCAAGTGACTTAAAAATGATAACTGGTACTCTTCTAGTGCCTGATAAGTCATTATGTGCTAAAAAAATACATGAATTTGAACCTATGATACTCTTTAAAGGGGGGAAATCAATAATGGTTATGACTCCCAACACCTTCTTTGACTAGAAACAAAGTCGTGACAAGTTTCTTGGAGCAACCCTCCTATTGATTTGGGAAGATATAAAATGTGAAACATCATGTCAAGCCCAAAGTAGATTTTGGGTCAACATCAACTTATTGTTGTATGCATGAAGTTTGACCTCAACATCCTTTAGGTCATGTTATTTGCAAGCATCGATAAAGGTGCCATAGTTGGCCTCTTCCACTTTCCCCCTAGAAGGATAAGTTTTTGTAGTCTACGATGATCATTTTAGACACTAAAAAACCTCCCAAGCATGACCAAGGCAATGATGGGTGTGTTGAGGGAGAAACTTTAATGTTTCGATCACAACACTTCAAACCTCGTAAGGGTAAACATGTCGAAACGAGAATGGTACCCTAAAATTAAAGCCTTAAGAAATGGTTATGTAGACTCCACATTCATGAAGTCTTAGCGTTTAATCTTTGATTTAAAATGTTTTTTTTTTTTTCTTAAAAAAAATCAATAAAAATAAGTAAGTACATAAAAAACTATAAGAATGAAATTAATAGGAAAATACTTTTACAAAAATTATAGTAAATAAGATATATACTAATTACTTAAAGAATATAAGAAAAGAAAAATAAACTTGCAAAAATAATAGATGATAAAAGAACATAAATATATGTATCATAAATTAAAATAATTCACTGAAACAATGAAATAAATGCAATGATCCTTTATTGATTAACGATATATCAGTTTTGGACAAAATAATTTCTTCAAGTTCATGCAAGAACTTGGACCAAATAAATCTCTAGAAGCCTTCAATGCAAACAAAATCATACAAAGGCAACCAAGTGCCTAAGAAATAAAAGAAATTCTATAATTTGACTTGGACCACCCCATGTAATGTGACACACACAATTTTATAATATGCATAATATAACATTGATTAGCACTAAACAAATTTAGAACTTCTAATAGAGCAAACAATGCAAAAAGAATAAACAACCTCAAATAAAAAGATCAGATCAAGTCTTACTAAACCCTTGATATCAACAAAACTATTTAGCCCATGGAAAACTAAGAACAAAGTTACCATCTTTACGAGAACCCTCAAGAGTTCTTGTTTTTTGTAGGTTGTATTTAGTGGCTCATTTCAAAAAATAACACTACCTGTAGCACCCCTTTTTTGTTTGGTAGCTAAAGCTATGACTTTATTTAAATGATGGCGTTGACGACCGACACCATTGTGGGAAATTGACCATTGAATCAAAAATTGATGCCGCCAGTAGTACCAATTTTACTTTTCGAATAAAAAATAAGACTTAATTGCGATCGTGGCCTTGACCACTAGTACCATCTAAAAAAAGGGCTAAAATCACCTCTTAAATTGGAACATTGAAAATTTCTTTATTAATTAAAAATTTATTTGTTTTATAATTTACATTAAAAATTGAAAAAACAAGCCCTTGACAAACAATTTTTTTGAAGAAAAATGAAAAAGAACACTTTTAAAAAAAAATTGCAATGAGTAAATTCTAATTAAAAATTAAAAGAAAAAACAGAGCATAAAACTTAAAAAAAAAAACACACTTTAAAAGAAAAAAGACAAAAAATATATATAAAAAACGCATAAAACTTTAGAAATAAAATGACTTAAAAAAAAAAAAACTCAATTTTAAAATATTTTTTTTCAAAAAAAATTACAAAACGCAAGAAAGAACACAAAGTTCAAAACAAAATTAAGTAAAAACCTAAGAAACAAAAACTTGAAAAAAAAAAAAAAAACTAAATAAAAGTCTACTATGATGATGTTATCGGTTGAATGGTTTGTTTGTGCTCAAGACCATTGTTTTTAATACCTCCCTAGCTAGGAGAGTGTTGATATCATGGTAGCTGCGGGAGGTATTAACCTCTATATGTAACCTTTAACGAGACTAGAATATTCCAGGAAGCAAGAGAAAACCTAAAACATTGGATAATAACCCTAGAAGACAAGTTGGATCAAGAGAGTATTTAATATTGAGTTATTAGCCTCAAGAAAGAGAAGTCGGCCCAGTCAAGTGAGATAGAGTCGTACAAATAGAGGGCGCTAGAGCTCATTTGACATTCACTCACTCGCAACTACATAAGACTAGTGGTGCACAAGTTTAGAGAGAGAGTGTAGCTCCAACTGCTTCAACTCATATTTTGGCTTTTGGTTGGACTTTCTCTTGGTTATGGTTTGGACTTTCTGTTTGGTCTTTGGTTATTCTTGCTTGGTGCACTAGCCTTGGAGGAAGGTGTGCTACCTTGGTTGGCTATTGTTCCGCTTCTGGAATTATTCTGTCTGTCAAGGTTAAGGTTCTTGGGGGTGGCCTTTGTGCCTATGGTTGGGTGAAAATATTGCTATATTGTCTATGGAAAAACGAACACATCTCTTTATTTCTAACAGATAAGCCCTCCAATTTTAAAATTTTCATCTTGGTAGCCTTCAATGTCCTTAGCTTTCCCATGTGCAAGCCATTTTACCTTGAATTCTATGTCTTCCATAGAAAAAAACTTCATCTTTTGTAGGAACGTTTGGAATGGTGTCCATGGTGTTAAGGAATTCGTAAAAGCTTTTAAGGTAGGAATTCTAGTCCTTCAAGGGAATCATATTACTTTTTTTAGTTTTACAAATTAGAATTGTCTCCAAAACTTTTTAGGATCAAGTTTAGATAGATGTAAAAGCCACTCTTACTTTCTATTTATATAATACTTTTTCCCCTTTTAATTCAAAATTTATATGTGTTTATATTGTCCAGTTTTAAAGATTTATTAGAAACATTTCTAATAGTTTTTTGAATTATAAACATTAATCTTTTAATTTAAAAAAAAATAATAGAAGAAATCATCCTTCAAAATATCTATATTATTAAATTTTTTATTATAATAATATTAAAGAGAAAATATAAAATAAGAAAAAACATTTTATGATTTAAAGATAGTACACCTAAACCAATTTGAAAAAGTCACCCTTCAAAATATTTATCTTATTAAAGATTTAATTATAATAATTTAAAACCAAAAATATAAAATAATAAAAAACTATTTATAATTTAAAGATACTGCACGCAACCAATTTATACTTTAAAATTTGTTTTTAATTAAAATAAAGGTATGAAAATATATTTAATATATAAAAATAAGTTTATTAATATAAAAATGAAGGGAATTTGAAAAATGAATTAGAAATATTAAATATTTTTTGGGATGATATAAGGATGCTTAGATTTAGGTAAAATATTGTGAATAAAGGAGAAATCATTTTATAAAATAGGGATAATATTTATTTTTTCACAAAAATTGGAGAATTTTATGTCATTAAAAAGGTGTGGTCAAGATCCCTGAATACAATATTAGTTTTATAGATGCCACAAAACTTTTGCGTTGTTGGTTATACAATGACTATATCTATTCTCTTACTAATTTTCGAGAGGTTTAGTCTACTATTGTTCTGAAAAGAGTATATCCGGTAGAAGATATCGTTGATACATATACAAAAATAAAACATGGAGATTACATAATGAGATTAATAATCTACTAGGTTCTTGCTTGATGCCTGACACTGCTTCTTCCTCTATATCCTCTACCAAGGGCTCGTTGAGATCTAGGAGTGGACAAACATATGTTGTTGAGTCATTCCTTGATTCCTGGTTGTGGCTGCCTGTTGGAGACGACTGCTCATTGTTCCTTTCCAAATGCTCAATTTTGGATTTCATCTCCTCATTATGACTTCCCAAAGCATACATTTCATCTTGCATTTGATCGATTGAATTACGATGCTAAGAAAGTGTTTCCAAGACAAAAGAGACAATGGAGCTTAATTTCGCCACCCATATATGAAGTCGTTGACGATCTTCTTCCTTAGACTCCTTAATTTCTTTGCTAGGAGCTCGCTTTCCACCGCTTCCTTCCCAATTCATTCTGACTGTGTTGAATCACCCAGGCTCACCAAGTTCGAATACAGTCCATCCTCCTCCTAAGTCGCACAAGGAGAAATTGCCCAGACTTACTTTCCACCCTAGCACACAGAGCAATCAACCTAGGTAAATTGGACCCTGAGTGAATAACGTCACTTCCCACCATAGAAAACCCACCAGAGCGAATATTCTACAAACACTCCAACTGTTATTCTCTCTGTCTGTTGCTGCTCCAGATTTATCCATTTTTCCGCTGCAAAGCCACTCAAACTCATAATTCGAGTGAATTTTCCTAGAGCCATTAATTCACACCGAGGCTTGTACCTTCCCAAGATGAATTAACCATATTTGGCTGCCCTTCGATACCTCAGAAGATCGCTTGGTGACGAATGAATTTCTCTGAGCTAATTGACGAAGCCCTGGACGTACCATCCCATTGTCCACCAGAAGAAACAATTTGCACCAGGCTTCCATCTCATCAAAGTTCATGTACCTTCCACTTGAATCCATTACCTAGGAGGTTAGTTTCACATGCACAATTCGAGTTACTGCAGTCACCCTTCCCATCCTCCATCTTATCAACTTCCACGAGTATAAACAGATTCCACGAGACCACCACCACCTCCCACGTGTCAAACATGCAGGAGCCTTGAGCGAGGGGAAAATAGTGTGCCCTTGAACATGGAAAAGAAGCATATGTCTCCTCACAATTGACCCCCAAGAGACCAGGGGATTTGCCAATTTCCCAATTGGCTAGTTCATTCGCTTCATAATTATTATGCCTATAGACATAAAAAAACTCATGTGAATACCACTCAAGTGGAGCTAGATTATATCCACGATTTTCTTTAGCGAAAGATCCTTTGGCGAGGAACCTGAGATCATAAGATTGATAATCATTTTGAACTCCCCGACCACATTCAAGGTCTTGATTTTCTTTCGCTTGACTAACAAAATTCCCTGAAATAGAGCGTAGGCTTTTGCTCCATTATTAGTTTCGATTCCCAAATTCCAATAATAGTCCAAGACTTTATTTCCTCCGGGGTCTAGGAGGACATAATTTTTTTAATGTAAATTATAAAATAGAAAAATATTTGTTTAATAAACAAATTTTTAGCTTTCCAATTTAGGAGGTGATTTTATCCTTTTTTTTAGATGGCACCAGTGGTCAAGGCTACAGTTCCAATTAAGTCATAATTTTTACTCGAAAAATAAAATTGATGCCACTGGGAACACCGATTTTCAATTCGATGATCAATTTCCCGCAATGGTGTCGATTGGTACCAGTAGCCACCACTTTTTGAAACAAGGATTGATTTTGGTGTTTTTGGCCCAAAATTATGAGTTTTTAGGTCAGCGTTCTCGTTTTGAGGCCACAGTTCTCATTAAGTTCGTAACATTTTTTAAGTATGGATGTGAGAAAATAAATCAAATGCAAAGAACTCTCAAAGCTTTAACATACCTCTTTCTGAAGGAATTCCCCCCTCTGCATTTATATCTCCCTCTCCTTTTGTATTATTTTCCGACAATTATTTGGTTTCAATCGTTTTCTATTTAAAAAATATTTATGAGAAATGGAGGAGAAAATTGGATCAATGAAACTTAAAGTTTAGTGACTTTATATAAGATACGCATGGGTCCCAATAGACTTATTAAAAACTTATGTGTCCCACCAATTCATGTACCTCTTGTAACTCCAATTAATCTTCTTGAAACAACCAATATAAAATTGTATACACATCATGACCATAGCATATATGAAAACCATCAAGATATATTAACTACACATCATGACCATAGCATATATGAAAACCATCAAGATATATTAACATACAAACCTTCTCCCTCCACATGTCAAAAATAAACTTAAGATATACAACCCGAATCTTAGAAGTGTCATAAACAACATAACTTTTGAGTCAAAATTTAAAATGTCCAATCTAGACAAATCAAACACATACCACCAAATTGATCATAAACATGAAAAGCATCAATACTAAGATAATTCCATAAACATGTGCACATGTGAAATCTCCTTCCTAGTATCTTCTTGTAACTCCTTAGTGTCTCCTTTGGAGTAGGCAAAAACAAACTTTGAAGATTCAGTGCTAGAGGATTTATCCAAAGGTTTCTTTCCTTTTTCATCTGTTGACAACTTCTGTGAAGAAGAATTGATTTCAATGCATGGTTGGTTTTGAGCAAATAAATTGGCAAAAGTAGCAATAGGGGCAATGATTTTCTCAGGTTTTTTTTTATGACCGTTGGGCCAATTTTCCATTCCAAAGGCAAGTGTTTTTCAAATCCCCCCCCCCCCCCGTTNCANGGATTCTTCGGCGAGGAACCTGAGATCATAATACTGATAATCACTTTGGAGTCCCCGACCACATTCAAGGTCTTGATTTGCTTTTGTGTGACTAATAATATTCCCTGAAATAGAGCATAGGCTTCTGCTATATTATTAGTTTAGTTTCGATTCCCAAATTCCAATAATAATCTAAGACTTTATTTCCTCCGGGGCCTATGAGAACCCCCTCACACCTGCCTCCCCTAGATTTCCCTTTGAAGCTCCATCAAAACAAAGTGCATGACAAGATTGTGAGCAAAGCCATGACGCAATACTGAAGCTTGGGGAATGAAGCTGCCAACGTGATCGATGATGAGACTTATCCCTTTGGATTAACATGAGGTTAAATTTCGAGAACCATGTTTTTTCATCTTCACTCCATAGAGCTTTGATCCTCCTTGCTCGATATTTTTGAGTTTAGAAATTCTGAAATTTGAGTAACTGCCTTGCTAGCGACACTTTGAGGTGATGTTTTCTTTTGTTGGAATATCTAGTCTTGATTCCTTGCTAGCCAAATCTGCCAACATACATATTTGGGGGAGGCTCTTGATTCCTTGCTAGCCAAATCTGCCAACATACATATTTGGGGGAGGCCTTCCAAGTTCTTTTTAATATATCTTTTCTTTAAAAGGAGCCTCGATAATACTTTTCCCATTTTCCCATTAGAGGAGGAAAGCTAGCTGGTCATCGAACTTTTCCATGTAACTCTTTAAAAAAATGAACCAGACTTGTTTAGTGAACTCACAGTCCCAGAAGAGATGTTGTATACTTTCATAATCTTTTTCACATAGTGAACACCTAAAAGGACCTTGAAAACCTCTTTTCAATATTTTTTCTTTTGTGAGAACCTTCCCATGTGCAAGAGTCCAGAGGAATAAATTAATTTTAGGGATACCATCCGAGTTCCAGATGTTGATCCACCAAGATGATCTTTCGAGAAGACTTGACTGCTTGAGTAGAGCTCTATACCCTTCTTTGACTGAATACCCTTTTGTGCACCAACCATGGATGTCCCGAGTGGTCTTCTGAAGAGGAGCAACCCCTCTTAATACCCATAATAGAAACTGAGCTTGAGCCTGTAGCCGGGGAGGGTAGTCCCCAATATTCCAACCCTTCCAAGTGCCATTATTATTCCATTATGAGATGTCTGCCAGTGTCACTTTCTGCCCTTCCTTCATCCAACTTTTTATCTCTTCTAAAATAAGGATAATATTAAAAATATATTATATTTAAATTTAAGGAAAAATAATGGTGCAATAAAGAGTTATAGAACAAAAGAAAATTAAGATATTATAAGGAGGCAATCAACCCTAATCTAAAAAATCAGAGGTATCTCTATGTTTTGACTAGTGTAAAGAAGAAAATTAACATTGCTAAAATAAGAACCAATTCTTAGGAGCTTCATAGTGAAATTGGGCATTTGACAAAACACAGTGGCATGAAAGAATATGAAAGAATATGTCATCTTTGTGGCACTAAGAGGGTTGAAGATGAAAAACACTTCCTTTTAAAATGTCCAACCTATATCTAGATTAGATTTCAATTTCAAAAAATACCTGAGACTACCAACCTTCTTAACCTCCTTAATGCTTTTTGAACACATAAATAAATTTCTAAATAAAATTAATCAATCCATTACCTTCTTAATGTTTGATAAATCAAATCCAATCTTAATGAACATTATTCATCATCATTATTAATTTTTATAAGAATAATTTACAAAAATATATTATAAACTACCTTTTAACCTTTTAAATTTTATATTAATAAATCTTTATTATAATAATTAAAAAATATATATAAAACAAATGGGAAAAAAAATTGCACATTATTAATTTTTATAAGAATAATTTACAAAAATATATTATAAACTACCTTTTAAATTTTATATTAATAAATCTTTATTATAATAATTCAAAAAAATATATAAAACAAATGGGAAAAAAAAATTGCACACGGAAAAACCAATTCTCATAACCTTCATATGTGAAACATAGATATAACCTAATCCGAAGCATTTTTAATTTTTTTTAAAAGGAATAAAATTAAAAAATTAATATTAATTTTTAATGTTCAGTTTATATAAATAGTATAATAACATTAATTTTTATTATAAATTAGTTTATAAATTCAAAAATATTTAAAACAAATTATTTTCATTTTGTTTAATAATAAAAATTAAAATAATAAGTTCCTGATGTGTAGGATAGTTTTATGTTAAAGATTGGTGTAGTTTTAAAAAGAATTTAGATGCTTTCTTGAGTCATGGTTTTTCAAATAAAAAGTTAATCTCTCAAATCACAACCATTTTTTTCTTTCTTTAAATTAAAATCCTTTATCCATAAATAAATCCCTTATCCATAAATAGAGAAGTTCTTTATTCCACAAACCGAGAAATCTCGCTAAATCATAACTTTAAAAAGTAAATTATTGTTATAATTATTATATTCCTCCATTATTTTAAGATTTTATTAATAATAGTGAAACAAATTGAAAGGAATCTAAGCACGATTTCCGATTTGGCAGTTAGCAGGAAGCTTCGTTGCACCCCTCTCTGGCCACCCAAAAGAACCAGAGTTGAGTTGTGACACAACATGACATAGAATATGAACCGCCGCATGCACCTTGAGGTGAACTGTAAATTAAGATAACTGGATCTATCAGAAGGATCATTTCCTTGTCAATTTATACATTCATGAAAATCCCGATGGACAAACTACAACCCACACTTACTCTCCTGCCCGCAAGGAAATTGGCTATTAGCTCAGTTTATACTCGTTCCAATTTTCCCTCCTTTTTTGATTGTGGGTCATTGTCATGAGTGCTTGAAAGCTTACAGGAGGGCTTCTGATTGCAATTCTTATTCTGTTATTTGGGTTTTCTAGTCTCTTGCAATGGACACTTGCCCTGGTAGGAAGAAAAGTATTACCTTGAAATATGATATAATTTCCAGCCTTGCTGCAGCTGGGATTCCGTCATTGAATCAGAAGAAGCTGAGACGGCTTCCCCATGTCTTTTGCAGGGTCCTGGAACTGCCCTTCAACTCAGAGGTCCCTGTGGCAGTAGAGGAGAACGGGGAGTGTTTCAGGTTCGTTGTGAGCTGTGACGAGGCATTGGCGTTTCAGGAGGCGAGGGCTGAAATTATAGAAATAGCTCCCGGGGTGATTAAGGTTGTGATTCGGGAGGCTAGCAGAAGACTCAGGTTTTCGATGGATGATTTGGAATTGGATATGTGGCGCTTTAGGCTGCCTTCATCCACTCTGCCAGAGCTGTCAACTGCAATTTACAGGGATGGGGAACTTGTTGTGATAGTGCCCAAAGATGTGCCCACTTCTGATTCAGAGGAAGAGGAAGATGAAGGCAAGGGAAGCTTAGTTGAGGCCAGAGAGGGAGATTTCAGTGAAAGGAATGAGGAATCTGGGATGAAATCAGGGAAGATGGATGGCTGCTAAGAAAACCCAAATGGAGAGGACTCTGGTAGGGCTAAGTTTGAGGTCAGGTCTGGCATGAAGTGGGATTAGCCTGGCCAGCCCTAGTTCTTTCACAAGACTTGGGAACTCCGTTGGATCCCTTGTGTCTGTTCAATGATAAGTTTACATAATCCATGCTATGACTTCTTTTGCGATTGTAGAAAATTTCACAAACTTTTATGCTTAGAAAGTTGTATTTTAATGTGTTTCATCAGATCTAGGTCACTAAAATGGACAGTATGCCTGAAATCATCTTATCAGAATAGAGTATTCTTGGATCAATTGGTAAATTTTAGTGGTTATATAATATTGGGAGATTGCCTGGTCCATAATGTTTCCTATTCCCCGAGGCTAAACAGGTGCAAGATTACCTAGTGTTAAAAACTTTTTTGCTTTCTTGTTTTTTTTTTCCTTCGTAAATTTTCTTTGGAAGTGCTTCAAGGAACATGCTCCTAAGGGCTGCACTGCATAGAGTGGATTTCCTTCAGCTTAGGTGCCAGGTCGAAGGGGAAACTGTTCTGCTAACATTGGCCTCATCCCTTTAAAATTCATGTCAAAGCTATCTGGGCGGAACAGACTACAACAAGAATGAAGTCCTAGTGAATAGCTTCATAGTTTGGCGATTACCACTGAACCCATGCCCTGTTCGCAAGTGTTGAACCCGCAATTTCAAACATGTCTCTAGATCTAGGTCTGTTTTGTTCTATATCTGGTATTCTTGAGAAAGGGGGATGAAGAAAGTTGTATAGCTGTTACTGCAGATTATCTGTTTTTCTATTTTACTTGAGAAAGATATTTTGGCCGGACCAGATTACTACCAGAGGTCTCAGTTGTAATGTAGCTTTTAGGTAGCAGAAGACTGTATAAAATTACTCCTGTCCAAGGCCTTTTTATTATGCTGTTACATCATTATTACATAACTGATTGTGCATTATTGTGCCCCACAGAATAATTGGTATTCCTCATTTACTGCTTACTATTATTGTGCTTCTCTGTGTTAAGTAATTGGTACGTGTAAACTTAATTTCTATTTCAGAGTCCAGAATGTCAGAATTTTTTTTTGGATCAAGGTATAGTTAAGTAATATTAAGCTGTCTTCCAATATTTTTAAATTTTACCTCAACATGACTGGAAACCACAGCAGGAAGCTGAACCAGATATTTGTAACATTGTATGTCAAAGCAAACGTTTTTATTTACAATAGGCCTAAATGATAAATGTGTATAATTCAGTTTAGCATCCTTTCTTCATTTAAGGAACAATTTGATATCAGTAGAAGTCTTATGGTTTGAAGGTATTAGGTTGTGTTGCACAAGGATCGCATATCTACAGATGAGTTGATTGATGGCAAATAGATTTAAATACAGTGATTTCCTGTACTTGAAGCAGATCATGAAGGTACATCAAGATAATGGAATAGTACACAGATTTTATTCATTATGTGTCTTCGTACGAAACAACGATTTCTGACCTACTCTAAATTCTGACTGCAATGGCCTATCTTAACAGACTTGTTTAACTGAATCTTGTATGAAACAGCATGATAGTGATATATTTTATTTTATTTTAGAGAGCAGTCGGAAAGTGCCTGTATGCATACAATAATGAGTCAGATGTGCAAAGTTTGCCAACGACTTTATGAATAAACGACTTGGAGATGTAAGATATGAGTCTGGACCCACTATGTGATTGTAGAATACAGATAGCCATTGTGTAGTTACAGGATTTGTTCCACCAAAAGCCAAATTGTAATTTAGTTTTTCAAGTTTAAGATAGCTTGCAGGCAAGTTTGCTTTTCTTTTCTATTCCCAGGCATTTCACTTAGGCTCTGTGCCTGCCCAATTATCAAAACATTAACATATCTTTATTTTGCAATTTGTTGGAATAACTGAACTGATTTGTTGCTTGGAACTTGAGAAGTCGCATTGCACCTCAAAATTCTTTCAATAGCTCAAAATCTTATGCTTTTTTATGTTTAGGTGGCATTCTGTCTCAGTCCTGAATGGCTAAGAAATGCTGAGACCTTGTTTTCGAGTTTTTATCCACTCTGCCTTATCAGCGTGCATTTTAGGATTGTACTTTAAAGCAATGTTGCAAATATTGTGTTGGTGAATATATAGTCAAGGGTTTTAACTTATAGGGAAAATTGGGGAAAATATTCACAAAATTAAAAAAAATACAATTTTTTTTCTTTTTTTTTCTTTTTTTAAACATCTAAAGTAACAATATTAAACAAACACATTGTTACATAAATGTGAAAATAAAACTGATATATAAAATGTATAAGATGTCGAGTGATACATTACATATTGATACTGAATCCTGAAGGTGGTCCTAAGTCCTGAAAGGCTGACACAAAATCACATAAAAAAATACTAAATACATTTCATGATTCATCAAAATGAGTCATCTAGATTCTACAATGATAAATATACTATGGAATCATCCATTCCCTCCACCCCTTTTATAGGAAAAGGTGGTTCTCTTCCTTGGAAGCAGTAGGTGTTGGTGCTGAGGTGAAAGATAGTGGAAGTGAAATGTTTCTACTAGCTACATGTCTTTGATTCTCTCATCTTTCTCCTTACCAATATCAAGAATTCTTGATTGGCTGGCAATATGGACAACTTCTGGGGTAGATGCAGGGCAAATTTCCACGTAGGTGGTATTTCAAGCAGCTATTCCACTGTTCATTTCCTTCCCACACAACTTGCACCTCAACCTTTGCCGATTATGAGGGTCAACCAGATCACCATAATTGCCTAGTGGATCCAATGCCATTGGCATTTTTGTAGGGCATTGATGAAATCTAGGGCACACAAAGAAATGGAAATCAACACAAAAGAATTCTGCAAATAAAAAATCAAATCAAATCAAACCTAGATAAGCGTTAAACCTCCCATTAAAAGTTGGTAAGAGTAGGCAAATCTAGTGGACATTGCAAACTCTATACTAAATCTTGAAAAAGAAACAAAATGGAAGCATACAATTTTATGTTTATCTAGGAATATGGAAATGGTAGATTGGAATCAATCCCCACTCAACACTAGTTCTGCTAATGGTGATGAAAATACTGGATTTTCCCTCGTTAGCTTGATAAAACGGGGATGAACTCCTCTGCTTTCAATCCCCTACTTTTGTTTTTCAAAATGAGGTTAAAAAAACCGAAAAATGGGTCTTAAAAGGTCATTTGTGTGGACAGGGTGATATTTTCCATTGACCTGCGATATTATTGGAAAACATCATGTTGATGTGGGCGATAAGAAAATATTCATATTATCGCTTTTAAAAACTCACGGTATATTGTGATATTTGCGATGTTGACAACACTGCTTTAAATTTTATACTGATATTTGAATCTGGATTAAAAGACCGGATTAGAAAGCAACTACTGATGAATGTGAGGAGTTTGTGGCTCAAAGGGTTTGGTCTTGTACCTGTATAAGAAATGAATGTCAGCTATTTCTTGATTTGGAAACGGGAATAGCTCTTTTTCCAATGGATCTGTTCGAAGTAGCAAGGAATAATATCACTCTTTGGTCTGCCTAGGTTCTGTCGCCTGCTAGTCATAACTGATATCTAAAATTTAAACATCTGTGGGCAAAAACAATATGTGCCATGTCTTCAGTATCAACATGCAGATATGGTTATACTTGTGTTCTTTTGGGTTTACTCTCGATTGACTCCATATAATGTGCTTTTGATGTATGTTAATGCTTCCATCATTATCCTTCCATATGCATCAGGAATGCTTTTGCATTCACAGTAAAGATGATAATCTTTTTTTGGCAGTTGGACACATTTACACTGGTCTACCTTCGTTCTGTATCATTTACTTGAGAACATTTCATATCAGAATGTATTTCCTTAGCTAAACTTATAGCTTCAAGTAAATTCACGGTCTCTTTGCATTTGATGCCTGAGCATTATGTTGCCAGTTTTGTTTTCATTTTATATACACCTACCTATTTAGCTATAGATGAGACTATTTAGCTAGAGATGAGATGATTCTTTCTGATTTATAGTATGTGCAGGTTGGTATAAATCAGTATTAAGCATTTTGATTTATTTAGCAAATCTCTGAATTATAGTCTGTGCAGGTTGGTATAAATCAATATAGAGTCATTTTAACTTTCAATCTATTAAGCATTTTTATCTATTAAGCAAATCAACCCAAAGTTAAAATAGATCTATGCTAGTTTATATATATAATGTCTTAGTGTTTAAAAAAATTACATTACAGATTTAAAATCTCTTTTCTTTACACAACTCTGAAAATCACAAAATAAGAAAAAAATGGGCGAAACCCAGCAAGAATAAATCAGGACATGAAAAAACTCTGAAGAAAATTCAGGAGAAATCGGAGAATTTTTCAACACCAATATAAATTGCATTGTTTTATGGGGGTTGTTTAACATGTTTAACCTCTCTATTACTATCTATAGCACTGCTTACCGCATCATATTTCATTGCATTTTTGCAGTAAGGCTATGAATATTTAAAGTTTAAACATGACCGTGCCATTCCTCATCTTCAAGGGACTTGATGTCTTATAGTGATAATAGCTTTCTTAAGGCCAGTATATGCTGGCAGATGACAGAAGGCTAGCATTGTTTATCTGTAACCTTGCTTTCCTTTTCAGTAAATAGAGTTACAACCATATGGACTAATTTGACTGGTTTTTCAGGTCTGTAGTTCTTTCAGGGAATTTAACAAGGTTGCATAAGAGGTATTTTAGCATAGCATGGCTGAGAATATCTGTCTTGCTTATGGGCCAGGTAAAGGGGTGTGCATTTCAACTCATGATTATTACTATTAATTATCAGGAGAGCTGGATAATCCACTTCCCAATTCGACATATAATGGATGTGCTTATCAATAAATTGCTACTTTTTCACTTGTGCTGCCCATCGATGTGGCTCTTTCTCAGCCCTTTAAGATCAAATATTCCTTGGCAATTCCCGTTGTCTGCTTTGATTTCTGACGCCCAAAATGGCTCACTTTTATTAGATTCGCAAGGAGTTTGAGGTGATGCTCATAAATTCCCTGGCTACAAGGCTGGAGGACCGCATTGTGCCAGTTCAGTAAATGTTAATATTGTTAAAAAGTGTCATTAATGAAATTTTAACTTCGTAAGTGTCAAATTTCAATCATATGAATTAGTGACTCAATTCAAGCGAATCACAAAAGATTGGAAAGATCGTTTAGCCTAGACAACTTAAAATACGAGCTTGTTTTTGAAACCCTTCGTTTGAAGGGTTGAAGGGTTGATCCCCTTCGGTCAAGACCAACCCTTTGTATGCGTTGCATTAGATGACCATTTGTTGATAAAAATTTTTTTACATCTGTAAGAGAAATAAATTTACAACTGGCTGGATTGGCATTTCAGTTCTGTCAGTTTTATTATCATTTATTGCATTAGTGTGACAAGATATTAATCTTTAAGCATCGAGGGGGCTTTTGCACTGCAACATATTAGATATCTAAATGCATATTTTTTTTCCCGGCAGTTTGACCCATTTCAACCAGTTTACCTTGTCATTTACGTGTGAACATTTCATATTAGATTGCATTTCCTTCATTAAAACTTCTAGTTTCAAGTAAATTTATGGTCTTTACCTGTTTGATGCTCATTTTGTTGCCAGAGTTGTTTTAATTTGATATGCCCCTATTCATTTAGGTAAATTTAAGATGATAATTTGTTAAGTACTAGAATAGATCTGAAAATAGATATTAAAATAAATCCACATTATCAACAAGAATAATCCAAACCATTCACCAAATATTTAACATAAGAAATATAGAAAACTCTTGAGTTAGAGTAACACCATATATTAATCATTAAGGAAGGATAACACTCCTCAAGCAATTTTTGATACATTCACAATATTCTTCACTATATTTATTACACTGCTTACACTTTTTTATATAGCTCTCTCTATCTCCTAGGAACATTCTAGAGAGCTTTACATTTATTACATTTAACTACCATAGTGGACTTAGTCCATCTTACATTGAATGACCACATTCTTATATATTAAATGACTTCCACTAATAATACAT
>CBVK0100870578.1:0-11303 GCA_900067695.1 Picea abies | reverse complement strand
ATGGCCCCGGAAGTTAAAAACTGCTAAAAATAGTAAATTACCAAAATTTCTAGTAAACTGTTTTGAGCCAGTTGGAAAAGGTGGGTGGCCATCGATATCCACTTGGATCAATGAATAAGTAAGAATCAATCATCAATATCCTTACCTACAGCCGAAGCAGAGTATATTGCAACAACATCATGTTGTTCACAGGTTCTATGGATGAAAAAAACTCTGACAGATATACAGGTTGAGTATGATGAGCCCATTCCAATCTATTGTGATAATACAAGTGCAATTGGTATCTCAAAGAACCCAGTGATTCACTCCAAGATGAAGCACATTCCAATCAAGTATCACTTTTTATGGGAACATGTTGCAGAGAAGAACATCAGAGTTGAGTATGTGGGTACAAAAGAACAAGTGGAAGACATCTTTACAAAAGGGCTTCCATGGGAAGCCTTTGAGTATCTTCTCCAGAGACTCAGATTAATTTCTACTCCAAAATTAATGTTTTTGAATGCTTATCTTATATGTCTTAGATTTACATGAGGAAGCACCATAAAGAGGACAATTTAGGTTCGGAGATCAATTTTAGGAAGAGTTCAGTCAGGGGGAGTATCCCCAAGGACATTTCAGTTAGGGGGAGAAGCCCTAGATGGAAAGATACATTTTCCATTGATGACAAAGGGGGAGAGATTTATTAGATGCAAAGGTAAATGCTTGGAGAAAAAACACAAAGGAATGGTTCTAAGGGGAGCGATGGTCATATGGGGAGCATGAGTGACCTAGATGGAAAGATACATTTTCCATTGATGACAAAGGGGGAGAGATTTATTAGATGCAAAGGTAAATGCTTGGAGAAAAAACACAAAGGAATGGTTCTAAGGGGAGCGATGGTCATATGGGGAGCATGAGTGATATGAATTTAGTATTGCATCATAGTGTTTCCATCAATGCCAAAGGGGGATATTCTTGATTAGTTTGGTTGGTTGTCATTGATGTCAACCCTTGAAGAAAGTGTGATAGAAAATTCAGGTAGCATAAAGGTTCGGGTAATGGAACCAAGTTATTTTTATGGATAATGGTATGCATTTTGATATATTTGCAGGAAAGACTATTATAGATGGATAGTGCATTTCATGCCATTTCCAGTGGTATGTGGAACGTCACATAACTCCTCACAGTTAGAGAGTTATGGCATTGTGAAGTTGGAGAACCCTCATGAGTCATCTAGAAGCCCCAAAAGGTCAAAGTAGTCAAAATCCTCATCATGACAACTCCATACTTGGATACAATCATACAAAAAAGGGAGCAGGCTCCAAAATAACAAAACAATAAACATATCCAAAAATCTATGCAGAAACAATCAAAGGGGATAGGAAGACCTACAAGGAAGATTACAGGGACACTCTTCCATCGAGAAGATTCATATTTCAGAAACAAAGACTGATAGAAATAGATGGGGGTCAGGAAGAAGAAGGATTCATAAGATTAAATCCTTTCAGAAGATCATTCACTCCTAGGTATGCAAATTTCTTTTATGGCCATTGTTTTTATTGTACTAATTTTGGACATAGGGTTGCAGATTGCAGGGATTATAAAAAATTTCAAGAAAGAAATGTTTATGTGGCCCCATGTAACATTAAATGTTACAAGTGAAATAACTTTGTACACATGGCCAAATATTGTAGAATGGCAGTCCCTCCTAGAGAATCACAACAGAACAACAATAGTCACAGACAAGATCCCCGAAGAGAACATGGATTGAAAGCCTAATGAATATAGCTATGGAGAATGCACACTCGCTCTACAATATAAGAATAATAAGTGTGGTTGGTATGTTGACAGTGGATATTCAAAACACAAAGAAAAGGTGAACAAAGACCAGGTCCCAGAGACTGGAAGATTGGAAATAAAACAAGATGAAGAAAATTCTACAGAGAAAAGGAAATATGTCAAATACATAAAGATTTGGAAAATAAATGAAAGAAAATAAGGACAAGTGAATAAGGAACATGTTCAAGAGAGTGTAATTTCATACACTGTAGTGAAAGATGAATCCATAGACAGACAAAAAGAAGTCATAGCCCATAGAGATGATGAATCTACTAATGAAGATGATGACGAATACACTTCAGAGTAGGAATTGTTCTGATCCATCTAGCTTAGAGACTCCCAGATAATATGAATAATAGACAGAGGGAGTCTATGCGATAGTTGAGATAGACTAGAGAACCATCCTTAGAGAAACTTGCAAAATTTGAGTAGAAAAATTCAGTGCATTCAATTAGCAGAAGTAAAATATGATATATTAATCAGTTGTAGTAGTAATTCATGATAGTAAAGTGATAAATGGATCAACATTATGGATAGTTGTGTAGTAGATTCTTGGACAGTATGGAAATATATGGATTCATAAAAACACTTATCATGTTTGGACATATATATGACAGTGGACGAGAGCATGGATTCATAGATTGGTTCGGAGAGTGGTTTAGAGAAAAAGGAACATTATCATAATGGATGAGAATTACATGGGAAATGGATCTAACAATTCTAATGGATTCCAAATTGACAAATATATTTTTTGGACACATGCAGTGCATACAACAGTTCACATTCAAAACAAAGTAATGCTCAGAAACAACAATGGAAAAACTCCCTATGAGCTATGGAAAGGAAGACCAACAAATCTGAAGCACTTCAATGTATTTGGAAGAAAATTCTAGATCAAAAGAGAAGATGGAATAATGAGAAAGTTTGACTCTCATGTGAACAAAGGAGTACTTGTTGGTTACTGAAGTACAAGAAAAGAATACAAGTTTTACAATTTGATATTGAACAATGTTGTGGAAAGAATCAATGTAAAATTTGATGAAACAGGTGGACGAGAATCAAAGGAATAAGAAAATGAATAAGTGGAACAAATTTATGAAGAAGAAGCAAAAGATGAAGAAGAATTCTACATTGAACAACTAGAAGGATTTCAATTGTCATAAAACACAGATTATGTGTGCAAATTGAAGAAGGCCTTGTATGATCTAAAACAGGCTCGTAGAGCATGGTACTCTAGACTGGATAAATATCTATGGAAAGAAATATTCATAAGAGGAAGTGTAGACAAAAACCTCTACATCAAGGTAACTCAAGATAATATTTTATTAATGGAAGTTTATGTTGATGATATTATTTTTGGAAGTATTGATGACAGGTTAAGCAATACATTTGAAAAGGATATGCAAAATGAATTTGAAATGTCATTACTTGGAGAACTATCCTTCTTTCTGGGTCTTCAAATACATCAAAGAAACCAAGGAATTTTTATTTCTCAAACTAAGTATATCATAGAAATGCTAAAGAGGTTTGGAATGGAAGATTGCAAACCAGTTACCACTCCTATGCAAATCAGTTGCATGTTCAACAAAGATGATGATTCAAAGTCTACAGACCAAAGGAAATATGGGTCAATGATTGGTAGCTTAATATATGTGACAACATCTAGACCATATGTAATGCACACAATTGGACAGGTGGCACGATTTCAAGTAGCACCAAAGGAATCACATTTATTAGAAGTGAAGAGGATTTTCAGATATCTCAAAGGAACATAAGAATTTAGATTATGGTATCCAAGAGGAAATGATCTATCACTCATTTCCTACACAGATGCAGGTACATATCAAGAAGAAACATGTTCACGATGTCAAATAGATTCAGAAGATGAAGAGTACATAATCAACAGAGGTATGTTGTTTTTTTTTAATTGTGAAAAATAAGGACATCTTGAAATAGAATGCCATGAAGAAAATGAGACATAAAAACTAATTGAAAAGGAAGAAAATTATGAAGCAGAATTGATGAGTGCTTTATATGAACTAAGAAAATAAAGAGAAGAAAAAAAATCACTCAAGAAAGATTTGATAAAATAAAATAAAAGTGTTCACATTTTTGAAGAATACCAACAGGACATCCATAACTTAATAACTCAGCTAGAAGAAGCCAGAAAGATCGAAGAAAATATTGACTATCAAAAGAAGTATTTGGAAGCCAAAATAACAACACAGAAGGAAGAAGAATAAATGAGAGAGAAGATATTGACAGATCATCTTAAGGAAATAACTAACGATATAAATCAGCTTGAGGCAGAGTTTGTTTAAGAAGAGAAAGTACTTGAAAAAGAAATAATCACATTAAAAATCCATCTTGAAGAAGCGAAAAGAACAGAAGAAGTCATGAAGTCTCAGATAATGAAGAAATAATAAGAGGTTGAGAAGCTTGAAGAAGAAGTTGTCACATTGAGAAGTAAAATCGTCAAGCTCAACAAGAATGTTGAAGAGATAGAAACATCCACATCAATTATAGAGAATGAAGAGAAGCACTCTAGGTTGCTAGAAAAGAAGAATGAAGAAAATAGAAAGAGTTATCCAGAAGTACTCAAAGGAAGGAATCATGGTCAACCAGAATCTAAGAAAACTATTAAAGATACATCTTCAAGGGGATCATCCATGTTCAAGCCACAAAGAAGCTTCAATCATGATCATGATCAGTCAAGACAAAAATTCAGAAGGACTATGCCACAAAGAAGATCATTCACTCCCAGGTATGGGAATTTATTTTATGGTCATTGTTTTTATTGTACTAACTTTGGAAACAAGGTTGTATATTGTAGGGATTATAAAAGAAATGCTCAAGCAAGAAGTGCCTATGTGGCCGCACGTAACATTGAGTGTTACAAATGTCATAACTATGGACACATAGCTAGTGATTGTAGAAGCATGATCGATACTTCCATGAAAGAGAATACTGATATCAAATATAAGAAAGTATGGATAAGAAAACAAGAAGAACAGGTGAACAAAGACCAGGTACCAAAGATCGCAAGATTGGCAATAAAATGAGATGAAGAAAATTCTATAGAGAAAAAGAAAGATGTTAAATACATAGAGGTTTGGAAAATAACTAAAATAAATGAAGGGCAAGTAAATAAGGTACAGGTTCAAGAGATTTTACTTTCAAGCATTGTAGTGAAAGATGAATCCACAGATAGAAAGAAAGAAGTCATTGCTCAGAGAGATAATGAATCTACCCATAAAGATGATGATGAATCTACCAATGAAGATGATGATAAATACACATTAGAGAAGGAATTGTTTTGAGCCATTCAGCTTAGAGATTCCCAAGTAATATGAATATTAGATAGGGGGAGTCTATGCAATAGTTATGACAGACCAAAGAACCATCCTTCGAGCAGCTTGCAGAGTTTGAGAAGATAGATTCAGAGCAATCAGTTAGCAGAAGTACAGTTCGACAGTATAATGATAAATGGGTTAGCATTATGGATAGTTGCGCAAGTAGAGTCCTGGACAATATGGACATAGATGGATTTGTAAGAACACTTAGCAGGTTTGGACAGATATATGATAGTGAATGAGAGCATGGATTCATAGATTGGTTTAGAGGGTAGTTCAGAGACAAAGGAACATTATCGTAATGGATGATAATTACACAGGAAATGTCTCAAACAATGATAATGGATTACAAATTGACAAATATTTTTTGGAAACAGGTAGTGCATACAACAATTCACATTCAAAATAGAGTAATGCTCAGAAACAACACTGACAAAAATCCCTATGAGCTATGGAAAGGAAGACCAACAAATGTGAAGCAATTCAGAGTTTTTGGAAGCACATGCTACATCAAAAGAGAAGATGGTAGAATGGGAAAGTTTGACTCTCGTGTGGACAAACGAGTACTTGTTGGTTACTCAAGTACAAGGAAAGAATACAAGTGTTACAATCTGAGATTGAACAAAATTGTGGAAAGCATCAACGTAACAATTAATGAAATAGGCATAACAGAATCAAAAGAAGAAGAAAATGAATCAATGGAACAGCCTTAAGAAGAAGAAGCAGAAGATGAAAAGGAAGTAGAAGAGGAATATGAAGACAATCCGATAGAAATAAAAGAGCAAGTTCAAAAAGTGTCTCCAAAGACACCTAGTAAACGAGTACAGAAGAATCATCCTTCAGATCAGATTATTGGAAACAATGATGAAGGAGTTGAGACTAGAAAAAGAATCTGTTCACCGGAACAAACACACCTAGCACTCTTCTCTACAATTGAACCAAACTATTTTGAAGAAGCCAAAAAGGATGAATTTTGGAATAAGGCCATGGATGAAGAATTGGATCAAATAGATACTCAAAGGAAGGAATCATGGTCAACCAGAATCTAAGAAAACTATTAAATATACATCTTCAAGAACACCATCCATGTTCAAGCCACAAAGAATTTTCAATCATGATCATGATCAATCAAGGTACAAATTCATAAGGACTACACCACAAAGAAGATTATTCACCCCCCCCTTTCTCAGTATTACAACATGACATACAATCTAGAATTTGACTTCTCAAAAATGCCATTTAGGCCTTTGAAAATGGCTTGCAAGTTGAACACCTAGAAAAACACTATTTTTTCTGGAAAAAATCATCATTTTCTAAGAATTTAGATGGCTTGAGCTGACTCAGATGCTAACATGGAATCCCAATTCCACTTGGAAATTTTGAGTGGTTCCCCATAAACATTCGACCACCATGGCCTTGCCCTGTTGGCCCTTGCTTCCTTCCTCTATAGGCATGCATACTAATTTTTTTTATCTTTTGCGGACCCCACAAACCATGGTACTCATTCATTAGGTCACATGAATGGGTGGGATCCATCCACACCCATTCACCATGTTTTCATGAATTTATGCATCATTTTGATCAGATGATTGATGATCGAAGGGTGTTGGTGATGATAGATGCTCCACGTCTCATTGTGGCCCCCGAAGCCTGTCCGATCGTTAACATATTAAGGAGGGGACAAAAAACCTAACCAAGGTTTTGGCTAGGGTGACATGAAAAATATCCATGAATTTAATCCCTCCCACCTTATGTTAGTATAACCCCACTTGACCCCCCCATGCAATTTAGTTCCTGAGGTCCATGTTTTGGGTTTCGTTGGTAAGAGGGTGCCCACCATCATTGCACTAAGTCACTCACCACCTATGCCACCATGCCACTGTGTACCTTTCACCGTGGCCCTACCAACATGGTGGTACATTTCATAAATATTCCATGTCATCTAACACATGGCCCCCCACATCATGTTGACGTCAGCGTACAAAAATATTCCCAAAATTTTCCTGATTTCACTTATTTTCAAAATTTTCCAAAATACCCAAAAATGTCCAATTTTGAAACTCTTTGTGTGGCCACCATTGAAGTGTTGTAATTAATCTCTGTATGAAAATTTTTGGACCTGTAACAATCCTTTCAACCCCAACACTTGTAATTCAACTTCTGCATATTGAATTCCTCAAGAAATTAATTGTAAAATTTGGGGCTTTTACCCAATTTCACCCCAAATTCACCATGGTACTCTTAAAGTATGAAATTTGACTAATTATAGGTCTGATTTTTACTCAAACAAGAATTATAATTTAGGGATTTCTAATCCCCAAACCAAATTGAAAAATTCTCATGAATTTAACAACATAAATTGAGGATTTTACCCAATTTCACCCAACCGCTTCCGATTTTTTCTATGGATGCACTGTAACTAAAAATTCATCCATATACATACCCAATTTTTTTCAATTGGATAATAAAACTTGAGGATTTTTAACTCTCAACTCAATATTACCATGAAATTCCTCCCAATTTCATTGTAATAATCTTGTTTAACAATTTGCAGGTGTACTCTTTCCAACATTTCCGTCAAACAATTTGCCTACACAATCTACAATTTCACTTCTACATTCTGATAAATTTTCCATGCAGGATCAATGTTGAAATTGGAGCTCTGATACCACTTTGTAACATCCCCAACTCCCTTCTTGGAAATGCCACATCAAAATTCCAACTTCTGATACCAATAATTTTCACCATTACCAACAATTCAACATAATTCTTTGATATTATTTAATTAAGTAGATGTTATGAAAATGCACAAATTAAAGTATAATAAAAACAAATATATCTTAACAACATATATAGGAAAAACCTTAATAGAAGGGACATAACCATTCACTCAGTAATTTAAACAACACATAGAGGAACTTATCTTTTTCAAATTAAACACCAACTATGTGCAAACTTTCCACGTTCCTCCCAACCATAAACCACACTTCTCATAACCCTGAGCAGTGGGTTGCCCCTGAGATGGGGATAAAACTCCACTAGGGACAAGGGAATCCTAAGATAGGCTAAGGTCTAATAATCAACAAAATTTCTCTTTCCAAGGTGCCAAAGTGTTGCAACTATCCCACAGTCTCTCATTCCCCGCATGCCTATCCCACCCTAGGAAGTATTCCCCTTCTCTACTCAAGATTCCTTGGACTTACCCACTTCCCTTCCAGGGCTTCAACAACGGGTCAGATAGGAAGTATTAGATCCTTGTAGTTGTTTCCCAACGTACTAGGGAACAATTCCTAGTAGTTTCTCTCCTAGAGAAAACTACTCACGTGCCTGGCAACCTTTCTCTTCGACAACACATGGGAATCACAACCTACCTCTTCATTAGAAACACAAGCCTGGAAACCCACCTCTTCAACAACCACACGTGCATGACAACTCGCCTCTTCAGTCCTATTCTACCCAAAAAATGCTTCCTGGCTTTCCCAATCCAGCTACAACTTCATAGTACAACTCTCAAGTACAGAGGGTAGAATCATAAAGGAATAATGATCAAATGATATATAACATAGGGAATTACACTATATCGCCCAAATTATATCTACATGTTCCATATGTTACACTTAGCACATAAGGGACTCTCCTATCCCCACTTTTGAATCTTAGGATATATTCATATCCATACTTTGACTTTAAGGAATATTAATACAATATTCCATTGGGATTAATACCCCTTAACTTATCCCCTTTCCTATAATATTAGCCCTCGCTTTCACTTTCTAGTGGAGTTTATCCCTCCATCTCTTTTTGTTTGGTCGATCTGCAACAATGATGTGTTTTCTTAATAATGTGAGTATGATTACAAATTAAAATATAGGCACGTTGGCCTTTTAGCATTCCAAGATCCCCGGCCTAATAATCACATAGGCACTTTGGCCTATAATATCTTGGCTCACCAGCCTATAAAAATATGTTTACAATTACATTGGGGATTAACCTAGGGGTATTACAACCATATTATCACATGCATTTTTCAACAACATTTATTTTTCATGTAAGTTTCCTCTTCCTTGCCACACTCACCTTTTCAAGATTTGGTATCCCATTCATTTTTAAAAAGACCCTCATTTGATCCATCTTTCCAAGGTTTTCATGTGAAAGGAGAGTTCTAACTTATTACTAGGCATCCCTTTCCAATTTCTAATCAATAATGTCAGGAACCGCAGGTTTCTAACAACCTTAATGTTGATATTTTATTTCTTTCATCCACCATCATTTTTTTATAGCTTTGTTCCCTTGACATAGCTTTCACATAGTCCATACATATGACTAATCTGACATGCAATTATTTCAAAACACACACACACACACACACACACACACACACACACACACACACACACACATGCGCACACGCATGCGTGTGTACATATTTTTTTATCTAATACTCTATTCTCTTTATGCAACAATATTTAATTGTTTCCTTTATCCTTTTTGCACTTTTCCCAAACTTGTATTTTTTTATCTAAATTGGTCATCTCAAAAAATAACCAGTTTTGGGAAAAATTCATTGAGAAAAAAATATTTGTCTGGATGAGTAGACACAATGTTGAGTAAATTTGTTTTTCTTTTTTTCCATCTAGGGTCCCTTTTCCTATGAAAATCCCAAAAATCTCCAAAAACTTGGCCCATAATAGTGTATTTTTCCTTGTTTCAGCATCTCCAATCCAACCTCCTTGGAATATAGCCAATAAATTCATTGGGTACTTTCATGTTTACTTTTATGAAACTCTGTAAAAATATCATCAACAACAAATTCCCCGCCACTGAGCACCACCTTGCTCTTCAAAAACCTCTAATTTGTAGTTTTTGGGAAATTTGTGCATAATTGGATAGTGGTCATCATTGGAACTTGTGTAGGCCTTCACACTGCAGAAATACCAAAAACAAATCATATTCTTCTGAGTTTTTCTACTCCTATTATGGCCAAAATATGATTTTGGCTCTATTCGTTTTTTTAAACATAGGATAACTTATGTTGATGTGTCATCCTTGTTAATGTGGAACCATGGGTCCACTTGGAGCCTTGAGGTAATTCCATGTCACTATATTGGCCACCCTGGACCTATCCCCTCATCCTCTAGGTCATCCCCTTATCTCTCTCTCTCTCTCTCATTTATTTGTCACCCTTCTTCTCTTTCCTTCTTCCCTTCTCTTTCCTCTTTCTTCCCTTTTCCTTTATTTTCATTTCGTTTCATTTATTTTAATTTTATCGGTCCCACCTAAACCTATTTTTCCACATGGAAATTAGTTTTGGACTTATGGACTAACCAGAGTTCTATCTTAGTTCTCCAACAAAACCTTTAATACCATCGGCCCTTCTGGTAAACCAAAATGCTACACTTCATGAAGAGTGCACATTGCAGACTCACCCGAGATGGTTTATGGGGGACTACAGGATGTAGATGACAACAATCATGGAAGGGATCAGGGGATGTTATTTCTTACTCTTATTCCTACTTAACCATGCATTCTATTATAACATTTACCACTCTTATTCCTACTTAACCATGCATTCTATTATAACATTTATCGGATACATACATACATTCATTCATTCATAACATTTATTCTACATATTTACTTTAGTGCACACTGTAAGTAAATCCATTTATTCATATATCTAACCATTCAATCATAACTACAGAAAGAGTAAAACATTCAGACACATTGCACACAAGGTTTTACAGTGGTTCACCCCCCGGGGGCTACGTCTAAAAAGATCCTCTACTTCTTTTCTTATTCATCAAAAGGTGTTGCGCACATTACATCATAGTAGAGAGCAGTGAGACAGAACAAGACCACACCAATATCTAGAACTTGTGACCTGACCCTCATCTACTTCAACTTCATCTGAGCTCTACAACTCTCAAAACAGACTTCGATTCACAAAGAATCCAAAATAGGCTCTCCAAAATAGTTATCCCCAAAAGATATGACAAGATACTTCTTCCCATGATCGATAAATTACTCAACCTACTTTCTATATCTTCTATTTATATTACAAAAATAGATTAGAAACATTTTCAATACATCCTGTTATCCCCGATATCTAGGGATAACTAGGAGATCATGTCT
>CBVK0100870577.1:0-10156 GCA_900067695.1 Picea abies | reverse complement strand
TTATTATATCTCCGCTCTCATTTTGTGCCGAAAATAATCCGGATCAAATAGGCATCCCTTAATTTGGGGCTATAAGTACACACAGAATAAAATGAACTCTCTCAACTCAATTTTCCATTAATTTCATAGCCTTCTCACTCACCCAACTATCCCAACTCACCATCTCCCTTTCCCCCTTCATTATGCACAACCCAAAGAAGTGGACCCCATTATCTAAAATTCAATCCCTTAGGTAATAACACTTCTTTCTTGGTATCCAACATAAAGTGGCTAGGAAAATCCCAATGATGGGATATACAAGGATTATCCATGGAAATTTGACACTAGAAATACATGCAAACAATATTATCCTTTAGTTACATGTTTATCTCTCTCCCCTTGAATCTCCTACCATACTCCCCTTGATGATGAAAATTAGTGATAGAATGATGGTATTCTCCCAAAAATAGGGAATTTGTATCCATGTCTCTAACTAGACACTTAGCACTCAAGGACATCCTCCCCAAATACTTCTGCATTAATTTCAATACATAAGTTGAGGCAAGGACTTTGGGTTGTAAAAAAATATTACAATGTTTCTATCTTTAGCCCCTTTGGGCCCCCTTATCACCCTCTTGTTCCTTTCTCACGAAGTCATAGCCCCCCATAATTTTATTCCCTCATGTATCACAACCAATGATATATTTTTATTAATATGTACATCATTTACATTACTTGGCCCTTGGTTATACTATCTAGTGCACTCTCCCAATCCAAATATATTCATTACAAGTTAGGGGAGAAAAATGAGGATGTTACATGTCGAGACCATTTTTCATTTCATCGCCCTTTGTAATTTTCCAAATAAACCATTTTCCAACAAAATAAAAAGAATACACAATTTTTTTTTATATTATTAAGGAATGATTATATTGTTTGATGATATTTTTGTTCCAATTCTCCATTGTATTAGGGGCTATATACTTAGCTCTTACAACCTAGACCAAGAAACATATTCCTTGAATTAGGCTCCATACATTTTTTGTAGAAAGAACCTTTGAAAAGAGAAAGGTATTTTTGAGGCCACATCCTATAAAGGATTTTGGTAATACCAGCATTCTCCATGAGTCCATCAAAAGTCCTTTCTTTTTCTAGTATCTAGACCATGTAAATTGGTAGCATAGTTTCCAAAATGTTTCTAGTGTTCAACAAAATAGAGTGTTTCTACACTAGATGAACACCATAAAAAACCACTCACACAACAAGATCAAATATTATTACACCAATGGTTTTACATGGTTAAACCCCTCTAAGAGGGAAATGGTCCATGGCCCAAGCCAACATGGCCACTTGAGGAAATATATTGACGCAAAAGAAATATATTGTACATGAAAGTTAATCAGGATTAATCTTCAACAAAAAACCTTCCATTCTCTTTAAATAGAGATCATGGACCATTCAAGTGTTAATACATAGATCAATATCTATTACTATCGATGAGAATATCAGTTATTCAATCACTTTGTGTATAGAAAATATTGTGACCATTGGATTACATAAATAAAAATGCATAATGATGCATAGTAAAGAAACAAAATAAAGAAACACGCTTTTACCTAAAGACACATTAGACCAATTTTATATTAACTAGCTCTTAAATATCTAAATATCCTAACACCCCCCCTTAAAAACAACTTGGGATAGGATCGGAGGATTTACAAAGGTGACACAATATGATAATGAAGAAGGCATTAGAGCCTATCCCCCCTTAGTGACAACTTGTAGCGTCCCTGCCATTATGACAACAAAACAAAGTACACATGTAATTGATAACATTGAAAGAAACAAATCATCATGACTAATAACGACACAATCATAGCATCAACATAATTCATAGAGACACATCATAAAAATTAATAACAACACATAATCAATGCATTAACACAAATAAGTAGGGGCACACTCTACACATCATCATAACAATAACGAATCATAATAAACACGTTAACATAATCAAATAGAAACATGATTCGACGCATCATGATCAACTAGAGAGAAATACAGATAATTGATCCACCGTGTCATTGAACATTTAAGAACTATCTGCCAAACCTACCCTGAATGGTTAGGACCTCGAGGATACATAAGAAACCCTCAAGCCTAGGATTTATCCGATTGATTTTGACCACTTAAGGTCTCAGGGATGGAAACTATTCTGAGGAATAAGGAGGTGTCGAAATCACTTAATCAATCACAACTCATAACTCGAGTCTAGATTATCAGTCATACATCAACATTATTACATGGCACAAGAGTAATCTAATTACTAAATCAATCATATATAAACAGTATTTTAATGGCGCAAGAGAAAACTAATTACATAATCAATCCTAAATCAACACTGATTTCATGATGCAAGATTAATCGTCAACTTTATTTTCATGGCGCAAGAGTACAAAATATTCGTAACCAATCGTACATCACGACTAGGTCCTAAAATTTAATCATGAAATCACACGTAATGAATCTTGTCAATAATAGCATGTAACAATAACACTGCATCTACGCAAGGTAGGAGAAGGATAATAGGTTATTAAATGCATCATTCTATTCTATACTAGAACATTAACTTAGTGGTGCAACACCGTAAACAAGTATCACCAACATCTATCATTCATGGGCGTGAAAGATAATCTACCTTACTTATTCAACTTCCAACAATAATTAAGTGCAAGTTTGAGTCAGAGAAGATACACAAGGATAAATAAACCACATAGCATAAATACATTCTTGTAACAGATAAAGATCCATTCTCATCCTTACTAGTATCTTGTCAAGTTAGATTCAATCAACATCAAGTATTCTTATCAATTGATTCAACCTTTGTAATGATCAACCCCTAAGTAGGTTGACCTTATGTCCTAACACGTGTGAATATTATTAGAAGTGACTAAGGAAATCAATAAATTACATACCATTTAAAATCCCATAAGAAGATTAATCCTTCTAAAGAAATCACACATAACATCATAAAGTATACATATCCATTAAACACCATTTAGAAGATCGACACATAAACATAATTAAGATGGATTGGGCTTGAAATCCTATGTTGGATGATGAAACAAGAAAGGAGTTAAGGAGAAAGAAATTGTGCTTTAGTTGTCAAGATTCGTGGGTACCAAGGCACAAGTGTGTCGAGAAATACAAGACCAACAAGACTCATTATATTGAGGTCTATTGGCACAGGGGCAGACCTAGGGTTCAACGCTTCAACAACGCACCAACAAAACCATAACTACTGACCCTTTAGGTAACACCTATGAAGTAGGCGAATTCTCACCCAAGGTAGAGGTAGGGGGGTTATAGGACTCAGGTGTCTGTAACCAAGTTGGGACACAGATCTGTGATTACAACACTTCGTAGGTACTTTTAATAACACTTAGAAGATGATATACATTAACTCATTAGATTCATTAACATCACAGAACAAACCCTAAAATAGAGCGGCACAATAACAATAAATATTAAGTACTTCAACCACTTAGCACATATCAAGGATTTAGATCTAGAATTCATTCATAAAGAACAAGTAAGCACTGAGCACTATCAGATATATTCATCATACATAATAACAAAATACTAAGAAGATGAATGATAAACACACATAGCACAAAGCACATCGGAGACACAAGATATACGTGGTTCACCCCAGTGTGGGGCTATGACCACCGACTACTTTGTCTTCTCTATTATTCTTTTGAATCTCTTACATTCATCAACTCTTGTGCACTAAGCTACAGAGCTAAGCTTTGCAGAGGACATGATATCTGCGCACTGAGTGCCATATCCTCCTTGCCAAAACTAGGTCATTGCACAAAGCCCACTTTTATATCAAGTACGAAGCCTTACATACACATTTTGTTGCACTAAGCAACCTAAAACTACTTGCACTTAGCCTTTCCAACCACTTAGACTTCACTTTTACTACTACTACTACTCATCCTTACAATCTTATTCTTATTTATACTTTTACAATAGGGCCTAAACATGGGAGAACCCATGGGCTGACATACTATAAGCCTTTACAAAAACCCTAGGAACACCTTGTTGGGTCCACAAATCCCACAAAACAAGTGAGACCGATGATATTAGCTCCGCTTGGGTGCTCCTTCCTCGATCCCTATGTCGAAGTCCAAAAGGTGGTCATTCCTAACGAATATTTCCTCAAAACTTGGTCGAGGGCCAACAGGCCCCCCACACTCACCTATGACTCATCCTGAGTCACTCGGGTCTGGGCAACGCTGCTTTGAAGGCCTTGAGATTCACTCGAGTGTCCTCGAATTGTTGCCTCACCTAAGCCTCCTACTCAATGAGTTCTTGAATCATCTACTCTGTAACAAGCCCTTCTAGGTGTTGTTCCATTGTTGCAACAACCTATTCCAGTTGTGAGCCTTGTCCTTCAATTTATTTGAACACCTTCCAGGATTCATCCTACACAAGTTGCAATTTATAAGTGACTTCCATTACCCTACCCTAGATGGCAGTAATTTGTTGATGTACTGCGCATTGTTCTTGTGATCTCTTCATTCTCTCGAATACAATGAGTAACTTCATCTACCCCTGTATTGGCAGTGCCTAATGGTGCGCCTCCTGTAGCTGTGCTTCCAACTTCCTAATATTTGGATCGTCTTTGAGGAGTTCGTAGGTATACACGCTTATGTCGCTCAACTATTTGCATTCTGAGGTGAGGGATCTGATCCTTCCAACTGCACTCTTAGTGACTTCCTCCCTCTGATCGTGCACTTTCTGTGGAGTGCTTAGTACTGCTTGGATCTACACCTTTGTTACCCTTTCTTGAAGCTGATGGATGGCCTCAGTGAGCTTCATTACTTGAACTTCGACTGCCTCATGTTCCTCCTATGCCAAGCCTGGCACAGAGCGAAGTGCTTTGCTCACCGCTTCTTTGACCGTAGGCTGCTCTGCAAGCAGTTGGTCCTTTTCTCTCTGTATATTTTCTTTGTCTTCCTCAAGCATCGTCCAAAATTCATCTTTCTCATTTTTATAAGCAGTTACACAGTACCGCGCAACTCGTAGTTTCTCTAAGACTTCCTCTTTCTCTTTCTTCAAGGATTCTGTATCTTTTTCCTTTTCTTCTTGAACTTTTCGAAGTTGAGCCTCTGTTGCATCTACAAGTCTTCGAAGTTGGGTTGGTTCATCCCTCGACACTGTAGTCTCTAACGAGGAAGGCACAACAGGGACTGCACAGACCAAACAAATATCTTCCTGTACTTTTCTCAATTCCTTTTCTATTCTGCCATATAGTTTGTCCTACTTCACTCCATATCTCTGTGGGATGTCCTTAGAAGCATCCTCCATCATTCCTCGGACCAAGATGATGTCATCTTCTGTGAGCATGGCCTCCATCTGGGGCTTGCTAGCGTAGGTCTTCTTTCTTGCCAAAGGTTTTTGTGGAGAAACCTTCCTCTTCCACAGAGTTATTGTTTCAACAGGGGGATCTTTCGGCGAGGTAGCTTCGCCTTCTCCTTGATTTTGTCCTTCATCCCCTCCTCCCTGTCCATCTACTTCGTCTCCTCCTCCTTCTAGGGAGCCAGATCCATTTCCTTCAGAGGCGTTGTCTTCCTCATTAGTCTCTAGATCTTGGACTTTGTTTTCTTCTTCTTCGCGTTGGTCTGTGTTGACCGCTCGTTTAGCACGGAGGTCAACTCATATATAATCAAGATTATCTATGTCGAAGACAACAGGGTTCTACTGGGTGTTTTTAAACACTAGCACTTATATTTTTGTAAACGGGATCTCCGCACCCCTGCGAGGGTAAATAATGTAATAATGTCTGCATGGATCATAGTTAGGTCAGGTACCCCGGACTTAGCTCACGTTTGCAAGTGTGCATTAGGGCGACAACAGTCTGTTCGACATGATCGACCCGACTGACCAAGGGGATTCCTATAATGTCAGCATCAGAGAGATTTGCATATGCAATGGGTACAAGGAAATACTTTGACCATTCCTTGGTGATCTTCTCCATGTCTTCATCAGTCAAATTCTAATAGGACTATAATTCTTCCTTTCTCTCATCCATGTGCATAGTGATATATATGAAATCTCGATCTACGTGAAACTTAGTGATTGGTATGTAATGGTGCAAGGTGCATGGTGTCATGCATGGGAATGACTCTATGGAAACCTTCAGTTTTTTATAGTAGGCATGGAACACCGCATTTGACTACCATTCCTTCAACATGTCATTCGTATACCATAATGTAGAAAATCTAGTTTCCAATGGCTCTGTTGGTTCAATTTCAGGAAATGTTGCTCCCTCAGGCATTTTCCAAGTGACAAATGCAATTAGCACGAGTAACCAACTGAAGTGGAACTTGTATCCCTGATCCTGCACTTCGCGGTAGTCTCTCTCAAGCTCGTTGATGAGGTAAATCGTCCAATTCATTTGCATTCCCTCCACGCATTTCCCCACGAGGTCCACCATGAACCCAGTGACCTATGTGGGGCGCTTTTTTTTTATGATCTTGCCAACTATGAGTTGGCAAGTGAGGCATACTACACCATCCTAGACAGAGGCTACGTTGTAGCCTCACTTTCCCTTTTATACTTCTTCATATGCCTTCTTTATCCATTGTGCCAAGGAACGGTCTGAGGCCTTCTCTAGGTAGAATTGTTGAGGGTCGGGTCCCTGTATACTCAATCCTATGATTAGGTGGATCAACACCGGATCCATAGTAATATGACTTTCAAGCCATAGGTATCCACCATGATAGCATGATAAGAGGAGTTTGACGCAAGAGTTAACCTCCTGATGTTCGCTAAAATGAGGAATCTTCATCAAGTTGAGTATAGTGGAGTACGCCAGCTCCTTTATCCACGACTGGGCAATGATGTGAGGCTTCTTCCCTGTGGTCTTCGTTAAGTATCTATGAGGTGAGAGAATAGCATAGTTCTGTCTGTCTCCAAGGTTAAAGTCAATTTTCTTCAGGGATGGGATCTGTCCCAACTAGATTCCAACTACATGTATCCCCTTCGGGATGTACGTGGTGATCAAAGTGTACTTGTAGTCCCGTGGGATGCTTTTGAGGTTAACTGTGCCAACCAAAGGCGAGATGTAATCTAGTAAGATCAATGGGACCTGCTTCGCATTAGCCAGATCACTGCGATGCTTAATTCGTTGTTCAATCGCAGGGTTAGCATGGCTAGAACGTCCTATAATTGAAGGGGAAGCCTACAGTCCTCTAGTCGATGATGACTGAACAACTTCATACATAGCTCTGTCAGCCATAAAATTCTTAAGAACCTCTTCGATGGACTTCTCTAACTCAGTTTGTTCACCTGACATTCTCAATATTAAACAGATAGGTTGGGGTAAACAAGTATATGGCGATGTCCAGGTTCTAAAATCACAGCTTGATACACAATAATTTCTCTATTGGCAATTTTAATCACGGATGGTGAAAAGTGGTCTCGGCGCAGTGTCTGACGGGTTAAATAAGTGAACGTCGTAATAGATTCTTCAAATGGGAAGGAATGCTTCCATCAATGTGAATTTGTCCGTTATGGCACGGTCTCAATGTCCCAAACACAGTCTATTAGCCCATAAATGCATTTCCTAGCCATTCCACAACGTCGTTCTAATGGTTGGGGTGCCTCTAATGGTAATATAGCTTCGTCGAGGCGAAGTCCCATTCTGTGCGGTCTTGTTGTTCCAGGGAGGTTCAAAGCATGCAAGCCTGCCTCCTGTGAAGTCTTCTCTTTAACTTCCTGTAGCTTTTCTAACTTGGATTTCTTCTTACTGAGCTTCCTTTCCTTCTTTCTTGTGATCTGAGTCTCTCTAACTATTTCTAGATTCCCCTTTCCATTCTTATTCTTAGTTTCTCCTATCGTAGTGACCTTGCAATGCTGATGTATTCTCAAGGGGTTCAAAGTTAATATCCCTTCCCTTACCGCTTCTTGGGTGGATTTACTTTCTTCTTGCATGGATAGGTCCCTTAATCCTTTTTGTTCTCTTCCAATTTTGATAGCTAATTCTCTTGCCTTTGTCTGCTTTGACTTAACTTCTCTTTCTTCTATTAGTCGATCTATTTTTCTAGATATGAAATCCCTTAGTTCTTGTTTTTTATTTTCTGTAGCTTCTTCCTTTGCTTTCCTTATGATCTGATCTTTTTCAATCCAAGTATTTCCTAACAAAAGAGGGAAAGGGGATTTATTCTCAACAAACTTAATGACTTCAAATTCCTCTTCAGTCAATGTTCCATGAATAATAATAGGTACATTAGTAATTCTTCCACATAAGCTTATCATATTTCCTTTGAATAAACCTATTCTTCCCAATGAAGATACTATAGTAGGATTTCTCGAAATTTCCCAAGTACTTTCTGTCATAATATTCACTTGTGTTTCCTCATCCAAAATAGAGTCTATGTCGAAGTCTCCTATTCTTGTACCTATGCGCTATTTTTATTTCATGATCTTTAGTAAATTGACATCTTTGTGATCATTCATTGCTTCTTTTAACTGTACTAATGTAGTCTGAACTTCCTTTGATTCTTTCTTTTTCTGATTCTCTAACATGCTCTTATTCTCTTGACTCATGTTCATTTGTTCAACTTTAGTAATCATCCTTGGGAAATCCTCAAATTCATGACCAACAATTTTACAACAAAGGAAAATAGGACCTGTACCAGGGCATTCCTTAGCAAGATGTGTCAGTCTTCTATAGTTATAACATAGTGTCAATCCTCTCTTCCTCTTGTATGTTCCCCAACTTCTTTTGTACTACACACTAGGATCACAATGCTAGACCTGGAATCTGCAAAATTTCTTTCTAGGTTCCTGCATCCACTTATTAGTCCAAAAATTATTTCTATGCATAGGAATAACATAGCTTTCTTGAGTTCTATTAAATATATTCAGATCAACTCTTTCTTCCCGCTGCGCCCTAGCTTTCAGACTAGGACAAAATCTATCAAACATACCTAGATTCATGCTTTAGAAACAAAAAATTTCTCTTATCTTACTCTTATCAAATCACAAAGATTTAACTCTTTCAAGATCTTACCTCTTTTCTTCAGATCAAATTTCCTTCTTAGCATAGAGATTCACAAGTCAATGAGAGTACTGCTCACTACAAGAGCATATCTATGCATAGATCTTATCTTTTCTTTCAGTTCCCAACAATCAAAGTTTCAAGTCCCAACAATGGAACCATTTGTTGGCACAGGGGAAGACCTAGGGTTCAACGCTTCAACAATGCACCAACAAAACCGTAACTACCGTCCTTTTCGACAACACCTACGAAGCAGGCAAAGTCTCACCCGAGGTAGAGACAGGGGGGTTACAAGACTCAGGTGTCTGTAACCAAGATGAGACACAGATCTGTGATTACAACACTTCGCAAGTACTTTTAATAACACTTAGAAGATGATATGCATTAACTCATTATATTCATTAACATCGCATAACAAACCCTAAAATAGATCGGTGCAGTAACAATAATGATTAAGTACTTCAACCACTTAGCACATAGCAATGAGTTAGATCTAGAATCCATTCATAAAACACAAGTAAGCATTGAGCACCATCAGATATATTCATCATACATAATAAAAAAGTATTAAGCAGATAAATGACAAACACACATAACACAAAGCACATCAGAGACACAAGATATACTTGGTTCACCCCAGTGTGGGGCTACGTCCACCAACTTCTTTGTCTTCTTTATATTCATCATACATAATAAAAAAGTATTAAGCAGATAAATGACAAACACACATAACACAAAGCACATCAGAGACACAAGATATACTTGGTTCACCCCAGTGTGGGGCTACGTCCACCAACTTCTTCATCTTCTCTATTATTCTTCTGAATCTCTTACATTCATCATCTTCTGTGCACTAAGCCACAGAGCTAAGCTTCATAGAGGACAAGAGATCCGCACATCGAGCGCTAGATCCTCCTTCCCAAAACTAGGTCATTGCACAAAGCCCACTTTTCTATGAAGCACGAAGCCTTACATACACATTTTTTTGTACTAAGAAACCCAAATCTACTTGCACTTAGCCTTGTGAGCCACTTAAAATTCACTTCTATTACTACTACTACTCATCCTTACAATCTTATTCTTATTTATACTTTTACAGTA
>CBVK0100870553.1:0-11345 GCA_900067695.1 Picea abies | reverse complement strand
TGTACTTGCATTGTTTTATAATTAGTTGGATGTGGGGAGATGAGAATGATGTGATTTGGGGGAGCGTCTATATGATCTTCCACATTCTCATGGTTGGCCTCATCTGCAGAGAATGAAGAATTCTCAAAGCAAAGAGATGATTAAGATATTAAAGGAACTATCCCATCATGAACCAATTAATGAGTGTGACATTTTTTTTGTCATATGCATATCAAATCATATGGTAATAAATATTTATCGCCTCCATTGTGGGTGAATTTTGATGCAACGATGGATTATGTGATCATTCAAAACTAATACAAAGTTGTAGCATCCCCATCCCCAAGATGGGCCATGCCACAAAAAAAATTTCCTCTCTGATACAATTAATTTATGAATATACCCTGCATATGAAACAAGTATGAAGTTCTACAACACATATAATTTATGGATAAATATATACAATTACAACATAATACAATTAACATAAATATACACATTACTCAGAATAATAATGCACATAAGATGAACACTTATCTTTTATTGTAAATCACTCATTGGTTGTAGATCGCACACGATCCTCCTAGCCATAGACCACATTGCTCATAAACTCTCAGCATTGGGTCACCCTTTATTGGGTTGCTATATTATTTTCAGTAAAAGTCTAGTCTAGGTGGATCGACTGATAGTCGAAGTCGAAGGAATTGAAATCAAGTCGAAGGTCGAGGTGGTTTGATTGGATAAAGTTGACTTCGAAGGAATTGACAACAAGTCAAAGGTCAAGGTGGTTCAACCAAGTAAATTTGAATTCGAAGACATCAAAAACAAGTCAAAGAGGTCAACTGATAAGAGGTCGACAGTAACGCATGTAGCAACTGACTGAATACCGAATGAAGGTCGACTGGTAGTTGATTCGTAATCTGACTTGGTAGTCGACTGTAACAGAATTTCGAGATTCATGGGATTTGTAGCCAATGATCTATGTGGATATGTAATCATCTTTGGGTGCCTTTTCTATAGGGTTTTTCCTACTATAAATCCTATAAATAAGGTGTGCTGTAATGTTGTAAAAGAAAATAATAGAATAGCCAATATTTAGAGGTTGTTGGTCATGCAAATTTAAGTCGAATTGGCTACAAGGTTTTTATTGTGTAAATCAAGAAGGTATGATGTCGATTGTTTCTTAGGTGTGAATGAAGTTTAGGCATGTAACCTTTTATTTTGAATGAATAAGACAACAATGGATCATAACGCTTAAGGAATGTTAGCTTTCCCAGATCGGGTTTCCAGGGTAAAATATCTATGTACTGTGTGTTTTCTTTGTCATTTACTTTCTTGTTTAAAACTTTCTTACTCTTTTCTGCTAGATTTAGTGTGGAAGTGTTCCTCATTTCCTAACATGTGGTATCATAGCTTGGTTTACTAACATGTGGTATCATAGATTGGATTAACAACCTTGTATCTGAGCTAAACCCTAGGGTCAGGAAGATTCATAAGTCAAAAATATTTAAAGATTGTGTTAAAGGATGGTGAGTAGCTCAAGAATACAAATCAAAAAATTCAATGGAAATAATTTTGAGCTTTGGAAGATTAAAATTTAGGATCTACTTGTAGATCGAGAACAATGGGAATATTTATATCCAGGTACCATTCTAATAGGTATGTCGACGGAAGAATGGTAGAAACTCGAGAAAAGGGAAAGGAGTATGATTCGAATTTTTCTTGCAGATTTGGTACTGTTAAATGTCTCGGGTGAATATTCGGCCAAGAAACTGTGGGACAAGTTGGGGAGCTTGTACCAGTCGAAATCCCTGGTAAACAAGTTGTTTCTTAGAAAGAAACTATATCTTGTGAGGATGAGTGAGGGAAGTTCGGTGACTGAGCATTTAAATTCATTGAATATCGTTTTAATCCAATTATATTTTGTGGATATTAAAATCACTAAGGAGGAGAAATGTGTTATCCTATTATGATTTTTTCCATACTCCTAAGATAGATTGGTCATGGCTATAGGAAGAAATTCAACCACATTAGTGCTAGAATACATGGTTAAATATCAATTTTCATATAAAATGAGAAGGAAGAACATGGAAGGATCGATTAAAGATGCATTAGTTGTGAGAGGTCGATCGATTGACAGAGATAAAGGAAAATTCTCCGGTAGAAATTCTAAGTCGAAGGGTAAATATAAATATCTCGTTCAGCCAACGAGAATATGTTGGAAATGTGGTAAAGTTGGGTATTACAAAATGGATTTCAAGTCGAAGGAAATGGAAGTCAGTACAAGATTCGACGAGAAGCAGTCGACTGAGAGAAAGATGACTCTAGGTAAGGGAGGAAATGTGTACCTGGAGTTGACCAATACACAGTTAGATCAAGATGTTTGGTTGATCAACTCAGAAGAATCCTATCATATGGAACCACATAGAGAATGGTTCTGTGAATATGAACAATATGGAGGATATTTGTTCTTGGGGGACGAATCGACAACCAAAATTGTTGGGCGAGGAAGAGTTCAATTGATACTACAGGATGGGAGGGGTAGAACCATTCCAGGTGTGATACACATTATGGGTTTGGAAAGAAACTTGATATATGTAAGAAATATGAGTGTTGTAGGGGTTCACACTCTATTTCAAAAGGACATGTGCAAGATGGTAAGAGGTGTGATGATCTTAATGAAAGGAGTTTGGATTGGAACCCTATACGATTTATTAGTGAGTGTCAAATCAAATGGATGCAACGACATTGCTATTACTAAAGTGGAATCAACTTTGAATCGACTTGAATCAAGCTAAGTCGATCCAAACTGACTTGACGGGTCATTGTAAATTTGACCCGACCATGCTATGGCATGAGAGGATGGGACATATTGGAGAAAAGGAATTCGAGTTATGCATAACAAAAGTATGGTCAAAGATTTCCCTAGATGTAATTTAGAAGTTGATTTTTTGAACATTGTGTATATGGAAAACAAAGTCCGGTGAGGTTCCCATCTAGAGAGACAAGGGCAAAGGGGATTCTAGAATTGGTTCATAGTGATGTGTTTGGCCCTGTTTCAGCGCCTTCACTTGGTGAATCCCTGTATTATGTCTCCTTCATAGATGATTTCTCTATGAATACATGGATATATTTCCTAAGGAATAAAGTATAGGTTTTCAAGAAATTCAAAGAGTTTAAAGCTCTTGTAGAAAACTAGACAGATAAGAATATTAAGGTGTTGAGAAATGACAATGGTGGTGAATTCTATGGAAAGGAATTTGATCAATTCTGCAATAAATCTAGAATAGGATGCCAAAATGCCACACCATATACCCCATAAATAAATGGAGTTGCTGGGAGAATGAACAAAACATTGATGGACAAGGCAAGGAGAATGCTCAGTGGTGTTAGGCTCACACAAGAATTTTGGGTGTATGCATTCAACACTGCAAAATATCTATTGAATATGTCTCATTCGTCAGTGTTAGTTGACACAACTAATGATGAGGAATGGTCCGCTAAGAAGCCTTTGGTTTCACAACTCAAGGTATTTGGTTTTGATGCATTTTTACATGTTCCCAAGGAAAAGAGGAGCAAGCTGAATAACAAGGCACTCAAGTGTATTTTCATTGGATACAAACAAGGAATGAAAGGATATAAGCTATGGGATCTTGCATTAAGAAAAATAGCGTATAGTTAAGATGTGGTCATCATAAAATTCAAAAGTAAGTCGAAGCCTAAAGAAATTGTTCAAACAAAGAATAATCCAAATAAGGTGTGGTTTGAATTGAGGAATGAAGAAGATGATTCAGATGAGTTGATTGAATCAGGAGAAGATTTGGAACAACCAACCCCAATTATAAGGAGGTCAGAACGAGTAATACAACCAGTCGAAAGGTATAGTTGACCTGACTTATGTTCCGCATTTGTGTTAAATTCCACCAATGATCAGCGCAAGTCAGTTATGGAGGTAGTCGACTCAGTAGAGGGAAAACTATGGAAGGACACCATGGTCGAAAAGATGGAATCCTTGCACAAGAGTGAGACATGGGAATTAGTCAAATTACCTAGTGGAAGAAATATTTTCAGTAGAAAATGGGTATTCAAGAAGAAGATGAACACAACAGGTCAAGTTGAGAAACTCAAAGATCGACTGGTAGGGAAAGGATGAAAAATTAACCTCTATTAGAGTACTAATGTCTATGGCTATAGCATTTGATCTAGAAATAGAAAAAATGGATGTAAAGACAATGTTTCTACACGGGAACCTAGAAAAATAAATATACATGAAATATCCTAAAGGATTTGTAGTAAAGGGAAAGAAATATTTGGTGTGCAAATAGAAAATATCCATTTATGGTCTAAAGAAATCACCAAGGATGTGGTACCAAAATCTCAACATATACATCCTTAGTTTCAGGTTTGTGAGAAGAAAACTTGAACACTGTATATATTGATCTGTAAATGAGAGGCTTATAGCCTATCTATCTCACAAACATGGAATTATCTATTAAAATAGTTATAACTCTAGTTGTGTGGATGCCAAAAAAAATCTCAACCAATCAAGTCCCAAGTCGAGTCAGAAATAAATAATGAGTCAATTCGAGTTGAGAAGAAATAATGAGTCAAGTCGAGTCGATTCAATTCAAAGAAAGTTGTGTTGAGTCGAGGCAAGTCAGGTCGAGTCGAGGCAAGTCAACTCAATTCAAGGCAAGTCAGCTCAAGTCGAGGCAAGTCAAATTTTCCCAAGTCATAATTAATCAAGTCAAAATTACTCAAGTAAAAATTTTCCCAAGTCGGATTTCTTCTAAGTCAAGTCGAACAAGAGATGTCTACTGGTCGAATGGGGAAGGAAATTTGACCAAAAGGGAAACCAATTCAACTTCTTATTGACCAACAACTGGAAGGAATGTCTGAGGGAGAATTTACTCACCAATTATGTCATAAAATATTTTGGAATGAATTTGGGTAACCCACGGTTCATCAAAACATAGGGGAATCGATTTTAATATCCTCGACAATTAAATACGTCTTAGAATTCAATTTCGCATCCGATGAGAGAGGAAAACGCTCAATGATTTCGGTTATGAGCACAATGAATGAAAAAAAAACTAGAAATCCCCAAATGAAAAGAAATGGCTCTAGAAGGAGGGTCATCGATTTCCAATCTCATAATTCATTGCATGGTTCTAATTAAAGAGTCGTTATTCTAGTGTATTAACCCACCAAGAACCATATTAATATAAAACAAGCTCATACAATAACAACATGAATTCCTCATATCTAGAATATACAAAAATGACCATTAAATTACAGTGCATGCATTAACCATTCCTAAGAAAACATAAACCATGACATTCATCACACAAAGACTCAATTTTTACCTTGTGAACCAAAACAGGATAACCAACATTTTTTTTGGCTTCAGCCAGGCTCTTATTTATTTAGCAATGGGAAATTTACGAGCTCTTTGGTACATGTCTATGCTCCCTAGTGACATATGCGTAGCCTCTCTACATCATTCATATCCAATGAACCCCTTTCTCATTGTGGGGATACATTATATAGAATGTTGAGTCGATTGAGAGGATAACTAGAAGGTCACTGGAAGGTAATGTGTCCCCAATGCTTCAGCTTCCCTCGAGTTTGTCTCTCCTCTATTTCTTTATTTATTTGTCTTTTATCCCATGTGGGAAAGGTATTATGATCATCTCTTCATTCCTTTTCATACAATCATATATTACCCAACTTTACATACGAAATTGGAAATAATTGATGATGGCATGGGGCCCTTCACATCAATAAGTCAATCTCCTTCATCTCGCATATCCTTAAAAATGATTTTTTTATTCATCTTTGAGTCCTATGTTGATAGCCAATTGTTCTTGTTGGACCCGATTCAGATCACACCTCCCCAATGGGAGGCTTTTGGTCCCCAAAATAGGCCAAGGATAGATGAGGGAACTTGCTTGCAATTTGGTTCCTCTCATACCACTTTTCTTTCCTTCCAGTCTATCCCTTGACACCAATTTTCCACATTGATTGTTGTACTCTATGAGTCGGTTGCTCCTTGTGTTGCAGAAATGTGTCTTCCTTCAACTCCTCAAGACCATGAGGTGCAAATTCTTCCATAGTTGGAAGAACCTGGTGTTATTCCTCCTCATCCAACATGGAGGGTTCAAACAAATTCAAGTATTCCACATTCACCATTGATTTAATCTACATATAAGGAGGAATTTTTAGTCTAAATGCGTTCTCATTCACTTGAGAAATGATCTCAAATGGTCTAGATCTAAGGGGCTTGATTTTCTTCTTTCTTCCTTGCAGTCGTTCCCTATTGAGGTAGAGACACACCTTGTCTCCAACATAGAACTTATGATCCTCCTTGTGTTGATTATGCTTGGCTTTGTACAACTATTTTCTCTTCTCGAGCTACTCCTAAACCCTTATATGTATCTTCCTGATCTTGTCCACAAATGTTCTTGCCTTCTATTATTCTCCTTGTAATTTTTCTTCTTCCTACTGTTATCCATAAGTGTTGTCCATTGGTGAAGTAGGTAAATAACCAAAAAAAGTCTTGAAAGGGGACTTATTGGTGGAAGAATGAAGTGCTTTATTGTAATATTGTTGAATGTAGATTTTATTCTCATCCCACGTCTTTGGATGTTTGTTGTTGTATCCTCTCAACAGTTGCACCAATGATTCTCATAAATGTTGTAGGTGCATTGCTTAATACAAAAGGCATTACTAACCATTCATACAAACCTTGACTTGTTTTGAACCTTGTCTTCCATACATCTTCGGATTTGATCCTCACTTGGTGGTAACATGATTTGAGGTACAACTTAGTGAAGAATTTAGCTTATAGGAGTTGACCTAATGTTAGGCAATGGTGATTCCAGAAACAACTGAATCTCATGTTCAACCTCTCTCTTGGGTCGTAGTCCCTAAGGTTCTTGAAACACTTCCCTGTAGAATTCAATCGATGGTTGTAATTGTTGACGTTTCTTGCCACTACATCCTTCCAAGGATTCCTTCATCTCCAACTTTTTCCCTTCTCCTTGTTGCTTTCCTTCTCTTAGGAATAGAAAGAAACACTTATTTGTATTTCCCATGATTCTTCTTTCCTAATGAGAATTGATCAAAGAGAGATTAGATTTATCCTTGTGTGCATTTATGGCATAAGATTTTCCATCCTTAACTATCTCTTATTGGTTTTCTCTCCTTTTGAAAATGGAATCCCTCATGTACAAGTATGGACTTCCCAAGATGACTCCACCTATGTCTAGAGGAACCACATCTGCAACTACTTCATCAACAAAATTATGATTGATGGAAAACTTTAATTTCCATTGCTTTCTCACTTTCAATTCCACATATTTCCTTACCCAACCCAAGGGGTATGGATGTGGATGATATTGAGTCTCTGGTTTGTGCTTCTCAACCAATTGTGAAAATATCAAGTTGTATTGTGAACCTAGATAGAACAAACAATCCACCTTGCTTTGATTCATGTGAATTTTAAGGCAGAAAAGTTCAATCACTGCCTTCTCCTCCTTGTGATTGCAACCAACTAATGCCACCTCTTTTTGAATATTAGTGAAATTAATCTTCCCTTCTGGTTTTGATGTTCTATTCACTTGTTCCTCAGCATCCACTGATATTAATGCTTTCTTCTTCTTTTTTATGAAAATATTTGGGGCACTTCTCAAGGTGCAGTTTCCATTAATTTTCCTTTGTGTGTACCTTTCGATCACATCCTTTACATTGTTGGATGGGAGTTGTTCCTTCTTGTTTTTTTTCCACCACCTTCTTCTCATTCCACTTCTTCTTGTTTTTCTTCTCTCTCTGCTACTCTTGTGGTTCTACTTTCTTGTAAGGATTTGTTTGTTGTTTTCTCTTATCTCCCTCAAGGTATTGTGCTTGAATGTTGGCCTCATCAATTGCATTTGGTATGAATAACATAAAATGCCTACGAATTCGAGGAAACAATGCCCCTAATACTTTACCAACATGTCTAAAATTTTGAGAGAGACTCCCATCTAAATTTCTCTCTTCTTGAACTATGTCGTGGACTCCTGCACTAATTGTCCTTATCTCTACCTAAAGTAATTCCATACTATTTTTTGGTGTTCCTCATATCCTATTGGATAAAATTGATATTTGATCATGTTCTTAAACACTTCCCAATCAGTCATTGGTGGATCATTTCTTATTTCTATGCTTACTGCATCACTCTTCGACCATGTCAAAGCATGGCCTTCTAGTTTCAACCGAGAAATAATAATATTTTGCTTTCCAGTTACTTCATACACGCTGAAGTACACTTCCATCTGTTGCATCCAATGGTTCAACCTAATAGCATCCACTTATCCAGCATAAGGCTTTATGTCCACCTTAGCCTCTACATAAAAAGTTACATGTTTCTTATTGTAGTTGCACTCTCCCATTTATGGCTCAGTCTTACTTTTTGTCTCTGGCTTATTTTCTTCCTTCTTGGGGCCTTCATTCCCATAATTTGTTGATGGTGTTCCCTTGAAATTTGTTGCAAATAGCTCTGACACCATTGATTTCAATGTATCTATACTCTTCTCAAAATGATCCAATCTATCCCTGGGATCTTCTTCATCTTCATAATGTTCCCTCGACATTTTTTATGCTCTACTTCTCTCTAGCCCTGACAATAATTTTTATCCCTTTATTTTGTAATCATTGCGGGTACTTACCATAGAAGTCTCACTTAATGTATTCGGTTATCCGATCGGATACCATCTGATCCATAAACGGGATTTTTATAGCCTATCCATCCCACTAACATGAAATTCTATGTTAAAATAGTTATAAATCTGGTTGTGTATATGTCAGAAAAATTCTTGACCAATCAAGTCTAATTCAAGTCGAAAAGAAATAATGATTCAAGTCAATTCAGGAAGAAATAATGAGTTAAGACAAGTCGGGAAAAATGCAAGTCAAAGCAAGTTAGGTCGAGTCGAGGAAAGTTGGGTTGAGTCGAGGAAAGTCAAATTTTCCAAAGTCAAAATTACTCAAGTCAGAATTACTCAAGTTGAAATTACTCAAGTCAAAATTTTCCCAAGTCAGATTTCTTCTAAGTCGAGTCGACCAAGATATTTATACCAGTCGAATGGGGAAGGAAATTCCACCAAAAGGGAAACCAATTCGACTTTTTAATGACCAACAGCTAGAAGGAATGTTTGAGGGTGAATTTAATCAGTAGTTATGTCATAATTTTTTTCGGAATGGATTTGGATAACCCACAGTGCATCAAAATGTAGGGGAGTCAATTTTAATATACCCAACAATTAAAAACATCTTAGAATTAGATTTGGCATCAGATGATGGAGGAAAATGCTTGTTGAGGTCGATTATGAGCACAACAACTTAAAAAAAAATTAAAAATCCTCGAATGAAAATAAAATGATATGGAAGGAGGGTCGTCGATTTCTAACCTTGGAATTCATTGCATGACTATAATTAAAGAGTCATTATTCTAGTGTATTAACCCACTAAGAACCAGATCAATATAAAACAAGATCATACAGTAAAAACATGAATTCCTCATCTATAGAATATACATAGACGATCATTAAATTATAGTGCATGCATTAACCATTTCTAAGAAAACATAAACCACGACATCCATCACACATAGACTCATATTTTTACACTAGAAACCCAAACGGGAAAACCAAGATTATTTTGGCATCATTCATGCTCTTGTTTATTCTAAAATGTGAAAGTTACAAGCTCTCTGGTACATTCCTATGCTCCTTAGTGACATCTGGGCAACTGATCAAGGTGGATATTGGTGGCCACCCACTTATTCCAACTAGATCCTCTTGACAGTTTTTGTTCAACACGTTCTTATGTACTTCTTTGTAATTGTGGGTTCTACACTTTCAAGGTTGTTTGAATCCCTGAACATCTTCCAAGTGGATATTGGTGGCCTCCCACCTAATCCAATTGGCTTATATTGTATGTTTTTGTGTCATCACATCTTGTTGTACTTACAGGGCTGTTTTGGGGCCCTAAACAGTTTTTTTTGGCTCGCCATAGTCAAACTATAGACAGACTTAGAGTTTGGCGACATAATGTGTAGTTCTCTAAAAGACCTTTCCAACGGGCTATCACGCACCTAAAACGAAGGTAGTATGCAAAATGTATGACCCTAGGAAGTTGAGGTACCAACTTACCCATAGAGGCCCACATAACTTTTGGTGTTTCACCTCCTAGGGTTAGGTTTTTGGATGTATAGGGTTTTGACATTCATGAGTAATATAAAAAGGAATCTGGAGCCTCATTTTAATAATTCTTCTCAGAAGGATGTGTGTATAACCCACATCTCTTCTCTGAGATATCTACCACCATTCGATTTGATGTCATTTATTCAATAGAAGATATTGTTCATTGGATATATATGTGTTCTTCATATCTTTGTGTTTATTGTATTCAGTCTATTAATTAGTTCGTTGCACTCCTAAATCTGGATCAATGGTATTAGAGAGGTGTTCTCTTCATTTATTTTTCTTCATGCATGTCCTCGACAAGATCTGGGTACAATAAGTTGGGACTCGAACCAATCAAGCCGTTGCAAGATCGGTCATACCGATCCCGACAAAAAATCATGGGAGATGAAAATAAATATGATGGATAAGAATATCCTTTTAAAATGTTTCTCAAGGAATCCCTTGCGTGACAAAGGAATGAAATGATGGAAATCTTTGTGTAGTTACTTCGGTGGCTACCCATAGGAGAAGCATCTTCATCAAGTAGTCATGTAACCCCCTTCAAGGTATAGGTAAATTTTGATATTCCATTATTTGAAGGAATAATAGATGTGGATGTTGTAGATAAATGGTTGAATGTGCTCAAAGGGTATTTTTCGGTTGACAATTTTTCTGATAGGGAAATATTACTTTTACACTCCTCAAGTTTGTCCCCCATGTTAAGGACTGGTGGGAAAATTACCATAAATAAAGGGCCATAGAGGAATCTGCAATATTTTTGGTTTCCCCTACATGGGATTACTTTCAAGATTCCATTAAAGAACAATATTACCATGTTGGAAGCTATGAGGACTAGTACACCAGATGGACAACCCTGTGTCAAGAAAGGGACCAGACAATACTAGATTTCACCAATATTTTCCATACCTTGTGCACCAAATTGGGTATCAAATACTCTGAGTGAAATCTGGTTCTCAAATACCACAGTTGGTTTCATATATATATTCAAACAAAAATGGAGTTTCTAGACATCGCGTCATTGGGTACGAATTATAGATACGTTGCCAATATCGAGCATAAATTTAAGAAGAAGAGGCGAGAGTTTGGATCTACAAACTCCTCACAGTCGAAGCAGGGAAA
>CBVK0100870530.1:863-11462 GCA_900067695.1 Picea abies | reverse complement strand
TGGCTTGGTGTGGCTCGGTCCTTTCATAGTGAAGGAAAAGATTATCCTAGGTACCTATAGATTGCAAAATCTTGAATGGGATGTAGACCTCCTCCTCGTTAACAACCAAATTCCTAAATATTACATCAACTATCCTTTGGAGAGGCTTCCCTTGTACATAAATAAAGAGTTTGCTTTCCATCTTTAATTTGTTTCTTTGTTCTATTTTACGTTTTGTGCATGCTTGCTTCATTTTATGCTTTGCATTTTCGATTGTTTGATTCTATTTAGGTTTTCTCTTCTCTCTTTCAAGATTCATTCCTAAGACTTCTTGGGGAACTTAGTGTCACAGACTTGAATAGATTTTCATCACATCAGTATCGGTATCAGAAGCCTGAAAACTACAGTTTGGTCCTAGAAACAACTTTATCTGTCCCAGTGAAACACTAAGGTGCATTAACCCAATCGCCAGCATATAATGAGAGGAGGTGGTGCAGGAAAACCGCTTATAAAGATTTGAGCAATTAATGGGAGGAGGATCAATATCTTGGTCTTGCTATTTCGCTGAATTAATAAGTCACATCATATTAATTGATAAATATGGGAGAATAGGACAATGCTAGCCTTGGATGGAGAAGACACTCATGCCACTGTAGGCTCGCATTCCTTTGAATGGATATGTATTTTGATCATTTTGATGCTTTTATAATGAATAAGTTTGATATGGTAGTTAATAGTTAATTTGGCTATGCTAATTTAATTTTTAGAATAATGAGTATTTGAGTATTTAAGAGTTAAATGTTGTATTTTGATAATTTTATAATGGTTAAATTTATATCCCGGAGTCCCAAATCTCTGAAATCTAGGAATAAATGAAATTCATCCATATCAATGACTAACTAAGTCAGAACCATCGATCATCAAGACTTGAAAGTGATCCAGAGCCAACAAATTTGGACAAGGATTAGACGAGACCGTTGATTTGAGAACTTTTGGAAGAAAAGTTAATCCATATGGTATTGACATACCACTGGGTGTATGATAAGGTAGAGGTACGGTGTAAAAGAATAAGGAAAGAGAAGAGGATATAAGGTTAATAAAATCGCGGTCTTAAGCCCACAGTCATTTGGACAAAAATGGTTTGAAGGAAGCACTTATCTACAGAAATTAATAAATCTATAACATGAAACTAAACAAAAAAGAATAAATGTAAATTAAGAATACAAGTGATTTGAAGTCTCTTTAGTTAAAAGAAATAGAAGGCTTAATGACAAAATACTTAGAATTAATTAAATGAAGAGGCACATTGTTTCATAATGAAAAGACACATAGATTCAATATATATCGAAGATTATATTAATAGAAAATTGTGGTGAAAAGAAAGTGGTTTGGTGGATTAAATATATGTATATATAATGGATTGAATGGAAGTTCATTCTATCAGGTTGGTGCATGTTCAAAAATTGTGTCTTGTTATGAGGGTTGGATTCCTCACATCTCAGTTGGATTTGAGATCAACAAACCTGATCTTGTTATGAGGGTTGGATTCCTCATTTCTAAGTTGGATCGAAGAACTACAAGTTGGGTCTTGTATGAGAGAGTTGGATATTTCATATTTAGTTGAAGTTGAAGATAATAAATAATTCATTTATTTGTATTCATTCAAGTTAAATAAATAAAAGAAAGATATTTTATCTACTTCATACACTTTGTGTTATACATGTTTATGAATTATTAATTGAGATGCATATATCTTATTGTTATACATGTTTATGAATTATTAATTGAGATGCATATATCTTATTCAGTTAATTCAGTTAATCTATGAGAGTGTGAAAATAAGTCAAAGTTTCAAACATTGATTCACCCTCCCTCTGAGTGTCAAGTGTATATTTCAACTGTATGAACTGTAGGTTAACGATTACCTAGTTCAACAGGTCCACAATGTCGTGAGGGAGGAATGACATAGTCGCTCACAAATATTCTAAGGGGCGTGCAATAAGGAAAATTTCTTATTCCTTAGAATCCCTTAGTCTCTCACTAGGTCGACCGAATGGAGTGTTGACTCCAAAGGGTTGGACAAACTTCCAAAACCAATCAAAGGCGAGTGACACCCATGGATCGCAGAGGTGTGTCTTGAAGGGCACATCGCGCACATCACGTAATTAAAAGTTGAGTCCATAAATCTAGGTGTCCTAGAAAACATTGAAATGATTAGACCTTGTTGGAATTAAATAATTAAATTAAACCGTAAATTGTTAATTATTAATCTCAATAAAAGTCTAAGACTAAGTGTAAGTTTAACAAGGGGACTAAATAAAAATATCAAATAAACTAAAATAAGTGAGATAAATCAATTTCTAGGAAAAATTTAGAAAAATCTAAGGATTGGATAAAATGCACATGTGTGCATGAAATAATAAAAGAGATTTTCAAAATAGAAAGAAATAAAATATGAGAGATATGTGTACACATAGAATATTATCTAGGGTAAAGTTACCACTAGTCTAACTAGAAGAAGATTTATATTCGAACTCTAAGTAAGATCTAGTTAGGAGACACTCATTAAATGAGTATCTCGGAAACAAAGGAACAACTAAGAGTGAAAATTGGGGAATGTGAGGAAAATTGGTTTTTAAATAAAATAGAATATGGTAATTACTTGTGCAACTTGGGGAGAGTGTGTCAAATGTGTGAAAATAACCATAATTAATTTAATTTAAAAATTTAATTGTTTGTGCATGAGGACATGTGTTAGTGAGGAAATTTCTATAAAACAAAGTGTGAAGAAAGAAAAATGACTTACTTATTCTTGGTAAAGTTATGTTGCCAAAATTATTGGAGACTATGTTTTACTTGTGAGAGTTGAGATACCAAGTTTCAAGAAAGAGTGGAAGCTCTACCTTGAGAGACAAGCTTGGAGCTACCTTTTTTGTTTTCTTGTGTGTGGCCCCTTTGTGGCTCGGGGGGCTAAAGGGAAAGAAAAGTACCCCTAGCATTGGTTGGAAGGTATCAGTGTAGTTTTTTATTAGCAAGTGAAGGAGAGGAGCATCACACAATATGCCGGTTTGAATCACAACATTAATCAACAAACATCTTCTCGTTACAGTATTTGATTGATTAGTATTTATTTGTTAATAGAAAATGATTGTATATTACATTTCTTAGAAAGGATACCATTTTATCTACGAATAGATGAAATATCTATTGACAATTGTAAATTATTTTCCTACTGGAATTTGGATTCCAGAGATACGGAATTTTTCTTACTGTTTTAAAGATTATTTTTATTTAAGTTATATACTAAATATAATCAAATGTTTATGCATATCTCATTCGAACGATGTTGATAATGAACTGAAACTGGGATTAATTTCTTGATTTTTCGCTTGGAGTTCTGATTCCTATTCAAACGATAAGAGTGTTTACATTTTCTTGGTTTGCATTACGTTCTGGTGTAGTTGTCGCTTAATTATGAATGGCTTGCCTAATAGTTGTGCCCTCTCTGTTTTTGTTTCCTTTCAGAGAATATTGCAACATAAATTTAATGATTCGTCCAATAACCATCTTAATTCTCACTCAGGAAATTTTTAGTTAATTGTTGAACTCTTTCAATGCTACTCTCAAGGATTTAGATAATGATTCAAATTGTTGGCTCTTCTATTCGAGTGCTTTCATTGATAGTTCTTAGGGTTGATTTAATGAAGTTTTAGTTCTAGATATTTTATTTTAGTGGAACACTCACTCAGAATCATATCAGGAGGTGTCTACTTGAACTCCTTTGTCGTTATTGATTTTGGTTCAATTTTCTTCTTTCAAATTTCATTGACAAGTGCATTGACATCACTATTGAATGTGTAATTGGCACTATCCAACCACCTAGGAATAGATTATAAGATACACAGTACTAAAGAATTTACTGATTCAAGATAATAATTTTACCTTCTCATGATTTACGGAGTTATGCTTTTTCTTACTTCAAAACTTTTAAATTAGATGGTTAAATAAAAGAAAAATCATAGTTTCTGAATTCATCCCTGAAGCCATGATCTTCTAGTCTTCTCGATCTTCATAAAAGTACAACTAGAGTTGGAGTCTCTATAATACTCCTTGATCCTCGGATTTTTATCTCGTATACCTACTGATATATAGAATCATTAATGAGGATCGGGTCAACTTCTTTCGAACTTGACCTGCTCTATATCCAACAACTTGATTTCTTTACCTTTTCCGAAGTCGTTAGTATTTCCTTCAGATGAACTTCGAAATTTTTATGCGAGAATTTGCATATATTAAGGATACATGAAGTCTCTTCTTCCTTTGTCGTTGAGAAACCATCTGCAGTTAAGGAGTCCTTAGAAATGGAAATGATTCCTTATGATAATAATTCCTTATTTTTTTAAATATAATTCCTTATGATAATAATGAGTCCTTAGAAATGGAAATGGAAATGATTCCTTACTTTTTTTAAATATGACCACGACGGCCTTAGTTCCTTTGTGAAAAATAACGATTCTTAACAAAAGGCTTATAGTATGTAATTCTCTCCTTTCATGGGTCAGTAATATAGGAATGTACATAGTGGAAGCTTCTTTCGAGAGAGGAGAGATACGAAGTTTCATAGTAATCGATATAAACGTCGTCGATCGATATTATATTTCTAAAATACTTTGACTATGCGCTACAGATTACATCTATAACTCAACACCTTCAATACCAGAACTTAAATTGACAGAGCAATAGTAGAATGTGATTGTATGGTAATGCATTCTTCTTAGTTTGAAATGATCTTTGAATTAGAGTTTAAGTTCTTGTCAATTGAACTATATCTATATATTAACGTGATTATTGCGTAAATATTAGATTGTAGTAATAATTATAAACTTGACATTGTCGACTAGGCTTAAATTAAATCAGGAAGTCATGTTGTGAAACTGAATTTTTGAGTGCATTGCCACTAAACTCATCCAGGATTTTGCATTAGATTATTGGAAGATTTTTCTCATATTCATTCTCATTAAAATATATACCTTATAGAAGTTGATAATGCATTACCATAGAAATGTATGAGTTGTAGTACCAATCAATGTTATAAATTCGACTTTGGTAAGTTGGTTCTGATTTTTTTTTATCATATATAATCTTATATTTCATAATGTTTCATTGAATAATGAATGTTATTACGGATAGATCGCCAAGCATTATTAGATATTTGAAGTTTACTTAGAATAATGAGATTGTTACCTTCGTTCATGTTGAAAACAATCATTGAACATGTCGCATTAGTTTTTTTAATATATATATATATATATTTTGCATCTTGAGCTACTTCGTTTTGTTTAATCTTATACAGTAGTAATGACAAGGGGTGTTACAAATAGATAAGAGTTAATTGTGCAAATCCATGATAGACATTATGTAAACATGTTAGGTATGTATAATATGATTGTTTTATATTTTTGGATTCATGACTCATTTTTATCAATTAAGAATTGTTGTTTGACATTTGTGATTAGCGATTTGAATTAAATGAAATTTGTAAGTCTATCTTGAAATGAAATTGATTATTATCTGTTAATATTAGTATGTGTAATATATGAAAAGTTTAGTATTACTGGCTACAGAACTTAATCTGTGGATTCATCACATGCATGTTAAGTGGAATTTCTTGGTACGTTTCATGATAAATATTATCACATGTTCCTGCTCAATACACATGAATATTCTTGAATGATTGTTTAATCATAGTAGACTGCACTTTGTGCTTATTAAATTATGATGAGTATTGTTGTTAACTTAGTCACATAATTCAGAGTAGGATTGTAGTTAAGGGAACCAGATATTTCCTTGTTCTTCATAACATTCACTAACCTTGGGACCTTAAATGGTCAAAATCAATCAGATGATTTGTGGACTTGAGCATTGATTATGTATCTTGGAGGTTTGAACCTCGTAGGATAGGTTGGGTGGGTAAATATCTTTTGTTATCTTTATGTGATATGGTCGATCTTGAATGATATTGATGTTGTATTCAGATTGTTGTTGTGTAGTTATGATATGATATTTGAATGTATAATTATTAATGTATGTCATTGTCACATATCACTTGTCCTAACTGTTGTTTCAAAAAAAAAAAATTAACTCTACTGTACTCACTTATTTTGATGTCGTAATAGAGGGTATGTTACATATGGTATCAGAGCGGGTTCAACCCCATGACATTGGACCGTTACGCCTTCCATTGTGTTAAATAAATGATTAAAATTATATCGCTAATTAAATTATGAAATTGTACATGCAGGTAATCGTGGTTAGAGGATATAGGGGAAATAGAGGACGTGATTTTGGAAGAAGAGGTGTGACACCTCCAATAGTATCCACACCAGAAGCGTCTAAACCCCAGGGAGATGAGCAAATTACTGAGTAGGAATAGGTTGTTGTGGGAGATGTGGTAGGTATGATGAGATCCTTCCAAAGGATTTCAAAAGCATTGATTAATTTCCTGGATCGAGATGATGGTATAACATTTGTACCCAATGAGGGTTCACAACGTGCTTCATCTCGTAGTAGTAGTATACACAGAGAACTTGAAAAGGTGAAGTTTCTCGAATTCATGGGTGCCACAAATGACTCAATTGTGGAGGCATGGTTGGAGAATATGACAATGTTCTTCACACTTCGTGATTACACCTCCAACATGAAAGTCTGCATGGAATTATTTTAGCTGAAGGGGAGTTCGCTTCTATGGTGGAATACACTCCTACCTCAACTAAACATGGTTATCAAAGATGTGTCATGGGAGTTGTTCGAGGAATAGTTATGGGATAGGTACTTGTCCAAAGAATTCATTGACCGCCAACTTAATGAGTTCAACACCTTATGACAAGGTGGTCGTACAATGTCAAAGTATGAGGCCAAATTCATGGAGCTACTTAGGTATGCTCCACATGTGAACACAAAGAATTTAAAGGTCAACAAGTTTGTGTTCAGCCTTAACTTCAATATTCATGTGAAGGTGAGGATTCTAATGCCTCAGATGTTTCACGATGTAGTTCATAAGGCCCTCATAGCCAATGAAGAGTTGAACAATGGGGGTTAGGGAATGACTCCTTCTAGACAGAATGGAAATATGTCATCAGGAGCACAAAAACATCAAATACCAGCCAAACAAACTTCAGACCATCGATATACGCCTAGAGGAACTATATTCATGACACCACGATGAAAGATTCCTCAACAAAGGACTTCTTACAAAGGACCACAATAGCAACAACAATGTCATTCACAGTAGAAACAACAATTTAGGCATGTTCATCAAAATAGACCAGGATCACAGACTATTAGGCCAACAACTTCTACTTCGGGGACCAGGAGCATTGGATCGAAGACTCGATGTTGGACATGTGGAGAGCCACATTACCAGTGAGACTTTTTGATTGAAAAGACCAAAGAAACGAGATCATCAGGACCCACTACAATTGGATATTTTGGCAAGGCCCACATGAGACATATAGCGGTGAACAACTGCCAAGCCAAGCACCAATCCACTCTGCTTGAGACATCAGGTACAATCGTCGACCAAAATTTTAGTATATTGATAGATCCAGGTGCTAGAGAGAGATCTATCCATAGTGAAACGATAAAGAGAATTAAGGTAAAGGAAATCGAGCAGGACGAGTTCAGATATGTAGAAATGGCATCATGTGTGAAACAAAAGGTTGGAGGAAAGGTTATGAACTACAACATTAACTTGGGATATTTTTTAATGAAGGCCAACCTATATGTCATAATATTAGGATCTTATGACATAGTCAGTGGTATGAATTGCTTCGAATGGCATGATTTGATACTTAGCTATAAGATGAAACAATTAAGTTTGACATATGATTTGGGATAGAGTAGAATGATTGTAGGAAGGAACCAAGGGGTGTCCTTGAGATTTATTTCTTCCCTACAACTACAAAAGAGTATGCACAAGGGGTGAAATATTTATGCAATCTTAGCGCTAAATGAAAGGGGCGAGGAAGAAATATTAGAAAACCTTCCTGTAGTGCAAGAATTTGTAGAAGTGTTTCCAAAAGAGTTATCAGGTTTACCTCCCAAAAGAGAGTTGGATTTCACAATAGACTTGAAACCTGAAAGTAAACCTATAACGATAACGCCTTGCCGGATGTCAATGCCTGAATTGCAGGAATTGAAATGCATTTGAAGGAATTGTTGGACTTGGCACTTATACATCCAAGTGTGTTTCCTTGGGGTGTGCTAGTTATTTTCATGAGAAATAAGGATGGATCATGGAGACTTTGTATTGACTATCACCAATTAAACAAAGTGAGGATCAAGAACCAATATCCATTACCCATAATAGATTTTTTTTTGACTAGATGAAAGGATCGATGGTGTTTTCGAAGATTGATTTGAGATCATGATATCACCAATTATGGATTAAATAAGAAGATATCCCTAATACCACATTTAAGACAAGAAACTATGAGTTTGCAGTTTTACTGTTCGAATTGATGAACGCCCATGGGGTATTCATGAGTTTGATGAATGGGGTGTTTTGTAAATACATGGATGGGTTTATTCAAGTATTTATTGATGACATGCTAATTTTTCTCAGGCAAAAGAAAAACATGATGAACATTTAAGATTGGTCCTAAAGTGTCTACGAGAAAACAATTTGCATGGGAAGCTATTGAAATGTTCTTTTTACCAATCAAAGATTCATTACTTGGGACATACCATATCTAGTGAAGGTATCGTTGTGGATCCAGCGAAATTAGAGGCTATTATGGAATGGATAAAGACAAAAAACATACAAGAAGTACACAACTTTATGGGTTTAACAGGATATTATTAACGATTCGTTGAAGGTTTTTCAAAGATAGCAAATCCAATCACAGAATTGGAGAAGAAGAACAAGAAGTTCGTATGGAATAAGAAATGCACGAAATAATTTCAAAAGATCAAAGAGTTTTTTATGAAACCACTGATACTAAGGGTCCCTAACATGGAAAAATAATTCTTGGTATGCACCGACGCATCCACAGAAGGTTTAGACAGATTTTTGATGCAGGACGGTCGAGTGATAGCTTACATTTATAGGAAATTGAGAAAGCACGAGGAGAATTATGAAATGCACGACTTGGAGTTATTGGAAATTTTATATGCCTTGAGAGTTTGGAGACATTATCTGATTGGATGAAAAATTGAATTAAAGACAAATAATTGTGGATTGCAACATATATCTACACAGAGTGACTTGAACGTGTGACAAAGTAATTGGTCATAACTACTTAGTGAATACGACTTTGAGATTACTTACATTAAAGGAACGATGAATAGAGTGGAATATGCATTGAGTCGGAGACCATGCATATTCTTTGTAATACCACTTAAGACGAATCTTCGAGAAAAGACTCTAACTTTACAGATAGACAATGATTGGTACAAGGATGTTAAGAATAATATATGACAAGATACCATGATGTTACCAAAGTATGAAGGTTATTCATTAGATGGCGATGGATTGTTGAGATTTAATGAAATAATTTATGTATTGCTTAATGATGAATTAAGAAGTTTGATCTTAAGTGAAGCACATCAAGAAGTCTACATTGCTCATCTAAGAGTCACGAATATGAAGGCAGACCTTAAGACTTTATTCTTCTGGAAAGGAATGAAAGAAGACATAGTTAGTTACATCGCGAGATGTATAGAATGTCAGCAAGTGAAGGATGAACATAGACATCCACGAAGATTGTTAGAGCCACACGTTATTCTAGAATTGAAATGGGAGGTCATTTCAATGGAATTTATCGTTGGATTTCCACTGACGGAAAGGATGAATGATTCGATTTTCGTGGTAGTGGACACTCTGACGAAGATTCCACACTTTATCCCAATATGTATGACGTATCAGGGGCCAGAAATAGAAAGAGTAGTTTTCAGCAAGAATGTGAGATTACATGGAGTACCAATAAGGATCATATCTGATCAAGGATCGATGTTTACAAGATAGTTTTGGATTAGTTTCCAAGAGGCTTTGGGAACACAACTGAATTTCATCACATCGTATCACCCTAAGAAAGACAGACAAACAGAGAGAATGAACTAGGTTTTGGAGGATATGTTTTTTATGTATGTAATGGATAAAAAAAATGTTGGGAATATTTCTTTCCAATAGTAGAGTTTTCATACAACAACACCTATCAGAGTATGATTAAGATAGCCCCATTTGAGTTTCTTTACAGACGACCATGTCAAACACTGTTGAGTTGGGATCGAATTGAGGACAGTGTCCTGGTAGGACCAGAAGTGATTCAATAAATGGAAGAACAGATTAAATCGATAAGACATAGGATTAAAGAAGCACAATATCGATAGAAGAGTTATGATGATGTGCATCAGGTTGACTGCAGTTATGAAGTTGGTGATAGAGGTTTCTTGCGTATAAATTTGCACAAGAGTTCGATCAAGTTTGGAAAAGGTGTTAAAATCTCTCCTAGGTTTGTGGGGCCTTTCGAGGTTGTGGAAAAGAAAGGAACCATGGCTTATCGACTAGCCTTTCTTGATTCTTTGAGGCATATGCATGATGTATTTCATGTATCTGTTTTG
>CBVK0100870513.1:0-12030 GCA_900067695.1 Picea abies | reverse complement strand
GTGTATTTCCAGTCATTGGAATTATGGCACCATGGGATGAAACCACATCCAGAACTTATTGTGACTCGATGATGGAATTTTTACAGATGGAAAAGGAAAAGGATGCTAATAAAGCTACTAAGGAAATGATGAATCACATACAAGAGTTATTTCCTGCCCTTGACGATGAAGAGAGTTATCAAGAAGAGAACACGATGAGTTGTGACCCTTTCGAAGATCTTGATGATATTTTATTCCATGACCTCAGAAGTGAAGAAGTATGGGAGGAAACCTTGGATATGATAGATCCTCTTGAAGAAAAGAGAGCAAAGAACTATGCACTAAGGATCAGGCCTCTTGTTATGAAGAGGCGATGGAGGGGAGTTTCCATAAGAAGAAAGAAGAATCATGATAAAGCACAACATATTGAGGCACCACTATCTTTGCTCCCACTTGATGTAGGCGAGGTTGTGCAACCTTGATATCCTCTCGCACATAATGTTGAAGAAGCAATCAGTCTCGATGATGAAGAATTTGAAGATCCAGTTGAAGACATCCGCCTCTACTCTTCCTACACACGAAGATGAAAAGATGGTCATTTTCAATCACACTGATGGTCTTATGAAAGTACCCTTCGATATGGTTGATGAGCATATAGATATTTTCACACATATTGGTAGACGCAGTTGGGATTTTGGTCATGTCATTTTCGATAGATACCACATTTATGACATTTATTCCATGACCTCAGAAGTGAAGAAGTATGGGAGGAAACCTTGGATATGATAGATCCTCTTGAAGAAAAGAGAGCAAAGAACTATGCACTAAGGATCAGGCCTCTTGTTATGAAGAGGCGATGGAGGGGAGTTTCCATAAGAAGAAAGAAGAATCATGATAAAGCACAACATATTGAGGCACCACTATCTTTGCTCCCACTTGATGTAGGCGAGGTTGTGCAACCTTGATCTCCTCTCGCACATAATGTTGAAGAAGCAATCAGTCTCGATGATGAAGAATTTGAAGATCCAGTTGAAGACATCCGCCTCTACTCTTCCTACACACGAAGATGAAAAGATGGTCATTTTCAATCACACTGATGGTCTTATGAAAGTACCCTTCGATATGGTTGATGAGCATATAGATATTTTCACACATATTGGTAGACGCAGTTGGGATTTTGGTCATGTCATTTTCGATAGATACCACATTTATGACATTGAGGGTAGCCCTACAAAAAAGGGGTTTGAGTTGTCATATTCAAAGGACTACTTTTCATGCATTTATGATTCACATGTTTGGGAGCCTGATGATGAAAAGATTGCAGATTTATTCGAGGACTCTCAGCCACTTTCATCCTCAATTTTGAAGGAATACTAGGACGTGACCACCTTAGAGCGATCAGAGTCTCACTCTACAAAGAGGAAGCACGTTTATATTGAGTATTTATACATGGATTCAAAGATAAAGAGGGCACACTTTTCTCTTCCTAGACCTGAACCTATCCCTTACCTCATTTCCTCCGCTCAGGGAAATCATGAGGTCTTCTTGGGACCTCTCTTATCTTCTCGGTCTTTAGGAAGCAGCGACCATGTTCAGGAAGATAAAGATGAGCCTTCGTCTACATATAGTATCCACCTTCAGAGGTGGATTGATCAAGCTCGTGGCTGTCACTTTAGTCATAATTCCTTGCATGATCAGAGTTGTAGATATTCTTTCTACCAAGATTTTCTCCCTCCCACCCATCTCCATGAGTTTCATTTTGCGATTGATTATATATCTATTTATGCTCATGATTATTACATGCTTGACTTATCTTTGTTGTTTTACATAATCAAGCATAGGGGGAGATACTTTGATGGTATCATCAACTGATTGCACTAGTTGTATGACTTCACCTGACATCATCTATTGCCTGATCTTTAGGGCCCCGAGGCCCCCAGGTAAGTCATTTCGATTTATTGCATTTTCATCTTGGTTTCTCATATTAGTTTAGATGCATTTCATATTTCATTTTTCTCTATTTTCATATTAATTCCATGCTTAGTTTAGATGTTTTTGAAAGAACTTCTAAAAATTTCTTTTCTAGATTAGTTTTTATTTGGATTTTTATGTATATGGATGAAGGGTGATAGCACCACCCTATATGCTCTGATGTTTTTGTCTGAATTTTAAGAGGCACAAGTCTACCGGGAGATGCTAGGTTCTCATGCACTCTACGATGAGCACATGTCCCCAAGTAGGAGCCTGATGTTATCCCCATTTTTTGGGATAACTAAGGAGATTATGTCTCAAGGCCCTCAAGTTGCAGATATGGAGTGTCGAGAGACTACAATGACCGACAATATCCATTTGCACAGATGGAGACCCTTCTCACTACCACATAGGTCATATATTTTCAGATGGCATCCACCACACCAGCTGGATTCCGAGAGGCAATGGGCATTTCTCCATGAGGTACAAGTTAGGTAATATGGTAAATGTCATTTCAATATTTTAGGCATTTGAGCATGTTGTATCTTAGATTGTTGTAGATTTCATGACATATGCTTGGACATTATGCCTTCTTCCTTATTTCACCTTCGTGGTTGACATTGTACCCTAGTAAGTGGTCTTCCTCGAGAATGGGTTTGCTACCAGGAACTCCCTTGAAGATCCATCGTATTGTTCCCGACCATATTTACCATTTTTCATCACTTAAAACCCCATTTCCTTGTCTCTTGGGATTTTAGGGTGTGTTGACCCAAGAAGGGGTTGTCCCTCATTCTATGGGAAGAAGGGGTTGAAGGCCTTGAGGGATTGTTGTTGGGTAAAAGATAAAATCCTATGTATAAACCTTCTAGATGCTTCCCCCAAGGATCCCCCAAGAAAGAAATGAAACGCTTATCTATAAGAAAAGGGGGACCCACAAGAGCAAATGATAAAATGATTAAGGGGTTAGTTGAAGGATAGGAGGTCTCATCACGAGCCAACCTATCATTATCATGGGTATCTAGCAGTATGACATTACCATAATCTTGCCACCAAGCCAGGGTAGTGGCTCTCAATTACACAAATAAGAAAAAGGGGGTCTCACCACGAGCCGACCTTCTCATTTCCACAAGGTATTTGTAAGTGACACTGTCATTATCTGGACACCACGCCAGGACAATCACCTTCAACTCGTCCTTAAATCATGAAATAAACAAAGAATGGAAAAATGATGGGCTTCGAAAAATTGAATTGCAAACAAAGGTGCCACACACCCTCTACAAAGGCACCCATGAATGAGATACTACAACCCCTTGTATGTCATGAACCCCATGCCCATTGAGTCTTGATCCTTAACCACTTCAAGAATGGAAAAATGATGGGCTTCGAAAAATTGAATTGCAAACAAAGGTGCCACACACCCTCTACAAAGGCACCCATGAATGAGATACTACAACCCATTGTATGTCATGAACCCCATGCCCATTGAGTCTTGATCCTTAACCACTTCATCCACTTTACATGGCTTAGAGAGGGATCACTTGGGAAACACTCCTTGACCTAGGGAAGATCTACCCAATAGAACACCTCGTTAACCCTCCCATATCTGAGCTTGGCAAGTCGCATAATGTCTTTGAGCACTTACTTGTTTGATAAGGTAATATTCGATGCACATGCTTAGGTGGCTCATTTATTGATTTGATTTACTCATCATGATACTTTTACTTGAGATCCTTGGAGCACATGCTTATTTGTCTTTGCAAGACCTAGTTGGTGGACAATTTTGGAGGAACAAGCCTAGCTTGGGCTTCCATGGGGATTGAATCCCACATGTTGGATGCCAAGGGTTTGCATGCCGAATAAGAGGAATGTGCCTTTGGAGGCCTAGAAGATGATTTGAGAGACATGACCTAGCCCTCACATGCCAAATGTTTTTCTTAGAAGAGGCAAAACATCATCTTTTGGAGGCTTGATGTCATGCTTGAGGGGCCTGAGGTGGTGATGGATACACATGAAATGTTTTTAAGGAAGAAGCCCTTGAATCATGAAGAAAAGGGTTGGATTGGAGACACACGACCTTTGGAGGCCCAACCCTGTCATCTCCAACTCAATGTTTGGCCTAAAAGTGCCAAAACGTCCCTCCTAAAGGGGTGACGTCACTCTAAGGGTTTTCAATTGTGCAAAAAGTAGAATTTAAATACGAATTGTTTAATATTATTTGTGTAAAGGGGCAAGATTAGGGTTGTTGACCCCTTGTCTTTTGGTTTACCCTAAAATTATGTGGACAAACTATTTTAGTGACATTTTGTATAAATAGAGATCATAAGATCTCATTTTAAAACATTTCCCTCTCATTGTGAGAAGTATTGGAATGATTTTTTTGCTATCTTTGGATAGTTCTCTCTCTTGTGGTCTTGTTTATGTCGATCTCTTTGGTTATTGGTTTATGGAAGTGATGCGCTAGCCTTGGAAGGTTTTTCTCTAGCTATTGTGGTGGTTTGTCTTAGATTTTTCCTTGAATTTGTAAGGCTTTTTACGTTGTGCTATCATTTTGTTATTGAAGTCAAGGTTATTTGATAGATCTAGGTGGGAATTATAAGGGCATACACCTCCACCTTAGTCTCCATCATTTTATTCTTACATGTTATTAGTTTAACAAGGGTTTGCTAAGAGAAGTATAGGGGAATACACGCGCTTAGCCTAAACCCTAGCTAGGGATACTTGGGGAGTAAGAGGATTTACACCCCCAAGGAGGTAGTACCTCTAGCTCTTTCTTTTCTTGAATCCATTAAACCAATTATTAAAGGCACTAGTCATTACCTGTTGCATTGGAGAAATACATTGTTGCCTTGGTAAACGTGAAATTTTCAAGTTTTAAAGTTATCTCCTTGGGAAATTGTTCCTTGAGCCTTTGGCTCCCTTGCCTCATTCAGGTGTCCCCTTTCAAACATAAATTCTAGTTTTTGTTACAAAACTAACCTACAGCCAATAGGGCTGCAAAAAACTAACCCTCTAACCCCTAATAACTCCTAAACTAACCCTAGGAATTGGCTACTGTTTTGCCCTAACTCTCTACTAACCCTAGCGCACTTATTTGGCTAGTTAGAAGTGGTTTTGAGTGGCTGATTTTTCTGCTATTTAGCTTGGTTTTATACAGCCATAAGGTTGATAAATATCACTGTAGTAATGTTTTATTTTCAACCTTGATTTTGTGCTAAAGTATTTCTCTATCATTGTTGGATTAAGCTAGCTTTCACTAGCTTGTCTCTTACTTATTCAATCATATAATTTTTCTGCCTATCCTGGGCATCTTTTAAATTATGTCTGATATTCACCATATGCTCTTCCATTTCCCTGAGTAGATCTGGACCATCCACTATGTGGTCTACTAGGTTGTTCCAACTCACTGGAGTATTGCACTTTCTACCATAAAGTGCTTCAAATGGGCTCATCTTTAAAGATGCTTGATACCGATTGTTGTAAGAAAACTCTACCAAATGAAGGAAGTCTTTCCAATCTGATGGTTTATCCATCACATTCATCCTCAACATATCTTCAATCACCTGTTTTACCCTCTCGATCTGTCCATCTATATCAGGATGATATGTTGTGCTTAAGTTCAAATTTGTCCCAAATTCTTTGAACAACCCTTTCCAAAAGTTCGAGGTGAACTTGGAATCTCTTTCAGACACAATTGTTTTAGGTACACCATGCAACTTAGGAATTTATCACATGTATATCTCAGTGATATCAGTTTCCTTGTGCGCTGACTTCATTGGAATAAAATAAGCAGCTTTAGTAGGCTTGGCCACCACCACCATAACATAATCATGTTGCTTAGCATTCCTAGGCAACTTAGTTATGAAATCCATGGTTACAACTTCCCACTTCCACTCAGGAATGGGAAAACATTGTAGAAAACCAGTTGTATGCCTGTGCTCCGCCTTGACCTTTTGACATTCAAGGGATCTAGCAATAAAATCAACAACTTCCTTTTTCATACCTGACCAATGGTATTGTTTTTTTACTGCGACAGATGTATTTTGGAAACCTGGATGTCTATCATAAGGAACCTTATGCATCTCTGACAATATCATACTTTTCAACTCTTGATTATTTGGTACATAGACTATGTGCCTATACATGAGGAACCCATCCTCTCTTAGCTAATAATCTTCCAAATTCTGTTGCGACACACCTTGTTGTAAAGTCGCCTTTATGTCCACATAGCGCAAATATCATTTGGAAACTTCAAAAAAATTGTTGCACAAATCATATTTGTACATGCTAACGGTTGTAGCATGGATCTCAGGCACCCTCCTACTGAGTGCGTCAACCACCTTGTTCTCATTTCCTTTGATATGATTTATGTCAAAGTCATACTCACAGAGGAACTTTAACGTCTTACTTTGTTTGGAATCTAAACTTGGTTTTCCAATAGATACTTTAGACCACTATGGTCTGTCCTCAACTCAAATATTTTACCCATGAGATAGTGTCACTACATCTTCAAGGCATGCACTATGGCTGCCAATTCCAATTCATGAGTGGCATAGAGCCTTTCATGCTCTTTCAACTTTCTTGATTCGTAGCATACCACATGTCCATTTTGACTTAGGACTCCACCGAGTCCTTCCTTGCATGCATCTGTCCACGCAACGAAGTTGGCATCAGGATCAACAATTCTCAGAATTGGCGCACTTGTCAAAAAACTCTTCAAGTGCTAAAAAATCCTTGCACAATCCGGAGTCCATTCAAATCATACCCCTTTCTTTTGCAAATATGTAATTGGATGTGCAATCTGTGAGAATCCTTCAATAAACCTTTTGTAATAACCCGCAAGTCCCATAAGGGACCTTACCTCTGCGATATTTCTTGGTGTTGGCCATTCCTCAATGGATTTTATCCTTTTCATATCCACAATTATTCCTTCCTTAGAAATAATATGACCCAAATAATGGATCTCTTTGTAAAAAATGAGCACTTGCTCAACTTTGCATAAAGTTGATGCTCCCTATATACATGCAGTACCATCCTCAAATGTTTCTTGTGCTCCTCTTCAGACTTAGAGTAAATAAGTATGTCATCCATAAATACCATCGACAAATTTATCTAAGTACTCTCTGGAAAATCCATTCATCAAACACATGAAGTCAGTTGGTGCATTTGACAACCCAAATGGCACCATCGTGAGCTCGTAATGTCCATACCTTGTTCTAAAGGCAATCTTGTTGATGTCCTCTACCTTAATTTTCACCTAGTGATAACCATATCTGAAATCAATCTTTGAAAATATTTGTACGCCCCGCAGCTGATCAAAGAGGTCATCTATCCTAGGCAAATGATATTTTTTCTTTACTGTTATCTTGTTCAACTGTCTAAAGTCAATACAAGTCTCAACATATCATCCTTCTTCTTCATGAACAATACTGGGGCACCCAAAGGCGACACACTTGGGTGTATATACCCCTTCTTCATAAACTCTTCAAGTTGCATTTTCAAATCCTTTAATTTTGGCATACTCGTCCTATAAGGAGTCTTGGATACGGGTTCTCATCCAGGAATCATATTTATAGAGAAATCAATATCTTTTTTCAGAGGCAACCCCGCTATCTCTTTAAAGACATCCTCAAACTCTTTCAGTACTATGTAGTCTTCAACACTTGGCACTTTATCCTTAGGTTTCTGTTCCATGTGCGTTGCAAATACTTGACATCCTTTCCTGTAGCTCTTCTTCAATTGCAAGGTGGAAACTTCTCTGATAGTCATATCCCTTGGAATTCCTCGAACTGTGCTTAAGTTTCCTTCCTTATCCAAGCAAGTAAATTCTTTATTGTAAAAATCCAGGACAACATGGTTCTCGTCCAACCAATCCATACCAATGAGGCAGTCATACGATCCCAAAGCTATAATATTCAGATCATCTTTTGTGTGCAGTCCATTCATCTTCATTAGACATGCCTTGACCATCTCATTAATTTTCTTTTTTGATCATGTAGCTAACTACACAAACCAAGGTTTTCCAAGCTTGCTTCTCGGCAAATGGAATCTTTCCACCATCTTAGGATCTAGATAATTATGACTAGCTCTTCTTAAGTTTCCTTCCTTATCCAAGCAAGTAAATTCTTTATTGTAAAAATCCAGGACAACATGGTTCTCGTCCAACCAATCCATACCAATGAGGCAGTCATACGATCCCAAAGCTATAATATTCAGATCATCTTTTGTGTGCAGTCCATTCATCTTCATTAGACATGCCTTGACCATCTCATTAATTTTCTTTTTTGATCATGTAGCTAACTACACAAACCAAGGTTTTCCAAGCTTGCTTCTCGGCAAATGGAATCTTTCCACCATCTTAGGATCTAGATAATTATGACTAGCTCTTTACTCAATTAAAATAGAAATAGGTTGGTCAGTAATCTTACCTTCCACCTTGATCATGTGCAACTGAAACTTAGCATGCTTGTTATCGAGCGCCGTGTAAATCCTAGGTATATTCCTTCCCACGTACTCAACTATCACAACTTGTTGTACACTATACACAATCCTCTTATCACCTATTTGAGGGCAATCTCTGCGCATATGATCTCTGCCACAACTCCCACATTGAATAGATTGTTTTTGTGGCTTTTGTTCCACTGTCTCCATCATTCTGGATTCCTTGGGGGTTGGTTGTCCTTGCGTAGTAATTATAAAAAATGGTGGCTTAGCCCCCTTCTTCCTCTGATCCACCTTTCTTTTCATCTTTTCTTCCCAATCCTTTTGGAAATTCAATCTTCCTCTTTGTTGATCATAAAGACATTTATCACGCCTTATGGTTTCTTCCAATATCTTAGGGTCATCATATTGTATCTTGTCACTAATAAACGACGACATCCCACTCAAGTACCTTTTAATTTTAACTTCCTCATCCTTGACGAATGCAACGCATTTCAACAACTCTAAGAATATTATTTAATACTCATCTATCGTCATACTCCCAAGCTTGATTTCGAAGAACTACATCATTTTCTTGTCATAATAACGCTTGGTTAATCTTTTGGAAATACCTTTTGAACTCCCCCCAAGTAACGTTATTTTCATCAATGTGTTTCACTTGCACAAATTGATCCCACCACATTCATGCCTTTCCTTTTGGTTGATAAATGACAATTTGCCCTTCTACCTCCACAGAGTAATTATGCAACTAGAAGTACTTCCTCATACCCAACAACCATGTCTCTGCATCTTTATCCTTCTAGTGCTCATCGTCAAAGGTAGGAGACTTGATCTTATTCATTTCTCCATGTAGCTCGTTGTTGGCAGCAGGCCAAAGTGGGGAAGAAAGCGTGCACGAAAAAGAATGACAGCTGAAAGAGCAATCATGGGAAAGAAAGTGTGCAGGAGGAAAGCGACAACTGGCAAGAAGCGAGACTCTTGTTACACCTATTATTCTTTATGGATGTGAAGTTTGGGGTTGTAATATCTCTCGTGAATCCTGGAGAAAAATAGAGAAAATACAAAAAAAAATTATAACCTATAATCTAAAAATTAAAGGAAATGAGCAACCTTTTTCGTCATTTAAAAGCTTATGGTTTTAATTATAAATTCAAATCGATTTGACCACGAACGGATCGCTATATCTGATTGCTAGGCAGGGACCGATAGACTAATAAATCAGGTAAGCGTCCGAACAAGAAACTTAGGACAAGACATTCTGAAAAACTTAACATGCAATAATAATAAATGTGAATACTTATTCTTGATCTCTTGGTATTCAAACTTTCGTTGGCCTTCATCGCCCTGAAAAAAGGAAAAGTTAACTTATCAGACAGGTGCAGGTGCCAAATATAACACTAAAAGAACGGATGAAATGAACAAATATTGGGAGAATTTTCTAAATCTTTAAGACATCTCAGCAGAAATCAATACATCAATCTGAATCACTGTCAAGCAAACTCACTTACAAGCTCGTTAATTTCGTTTGTCAACGACTCTAATTTACTTTGATTGCGCGTCAGCTCTGGCCTTTCCTCAACTTTCTTCTCTAATAGAGCTTTCTGCCTATCATTAAAAGTTTTATACCGCTTTCTTTTCTTTGGCTGTTCGTCTTCCCTAGTGCTGGTATCTACTCTATCAGATGCTTGTGACTTCACTCTTCCTGCTTCATCTGCAAGATTTTGATTCTCCACAGATTCACTTAAGTAGCCCTCATCTGTTGCAGAAATTTGTTCTTCGTTTCTGTTGTCATCTAGATCTGCCATTGCATTCGTAGTATTCCTGTGTTCACTGTTGATCTCTGGGATGATGGCAAGGTTTTCATTCTCCAGATTGGGATTCGTTAAATCCAAAGTCACTGCAGCAATTTCTTTTTCTTCGTCACTTCCAGGATTACTATTTATGCCTTCGTTTCTGTTGTCATTTAGATCTGCCATTGCATTCGTAGGATTTCTGAGTTCAAGCAAACCCGCTGCAGCAATTTGTGCAAGGCAGTTCATCCTACAGACATCTCGAGGTATGGGGGACATATATAGCATATCTCCTCTGGTGTAAGCAGCGGAAGGTGAGAAGACACCCATTACAAATAACTGACACCATTATTGTAACTCCACGAAGATGTTGATTATAGAATAACAGTTACAATCATACTTAGCCCTCCAAACGCCAAACGAAATCGTTTTTGGGAAATCCTTCTTGTTTCTAATTTAAATAGAATTATAAAATTATGAAATTGTAAATATCTATTAATACCTCGGCCTAGGCTTTATCGGGCTCTTTCCATCGCCTTCCATCACTATCGAGATCCTCCCATCGTAGTATCCTCACGACAGGCAACCCAACACACTCCTACAGCTGAGTCTGATGCTCACCTCCTCTGACAGATCGATCGGACAGCTCCAGGGTTTTGGAAATGGACGGCTAGGATTGGGTCGGTTCTTCTCGGCCATACCAAACCCTTTTGACATAACGCCCTCTCTGCATGACACATGACACTATTGCCACCTGACACATGACGCTCATACTCCCCTCAGAAGTTCTACCAAATCGCTATGCCATGTGGCACCTTCTAAGCTCGACACGTGGCACCGCTTGCATCATGACATGTGGCACCATCCAAGTCCTCTGCTTGAGTCTTTGACTAAGAATTCACCGTCTAGATCGTCTGCGGGGTCCCTCAAACCTTGGTAGATCGACAACCTAAATTTCATCTTGGAGCATCCCCACTAGAGTATTCTTCGTACATCCATTCTGAAGGGTGCCTTGCAATGGATGGTCTAGATCTCCTCATTGGAGATCTAACGACTAGGCTTTGAGGTGAGTATAGATGGTTTCCCAGCCCCCTTTTTCGAATGACCCTTGGTCTAGGGCCACTCCTAGGACGACACTTGTTGGTAGCAGGCTGAAGTGGGAAAGAAAACATGCACAAAGAAGAATGACAGTTGGAAGAGCAATCGTGAGAAAGGAAGTGTGCAAGAGGAAAGCGACAACTGGTAAGAAGCACAGCACACGCACATGCAAGGAGGCGACAGCTTGAAGGAAGCAAAGCATGGATGCACAGAAGGAAGACCTAATGACATCAGGGTTAGGGTTTTTGTAAGGTTTTTGTGTAAATGGCTGAAGAGCCCGATAGATATAAATATAGATACACAGGTATCATAGAGGGTTCAAAAGAAGTTCGGTTCGCTACTTATGTAGAGTCCGATTATCTTTATGTAATGTTTTGATGAGAGAACTATTTTTGTAAGCAATTGAGCTAAGAGGAAGAGAGGAGGTAGATTATGAGGATTAGATCGCAGGATGTGGAGCCTGTTGCGATCTAGTTCGCCTCACAGAGATCTTACCCATCTGAGGAGAGCTGTAAGCGTGAGGCACGAGAATTGCAGAAACGCCATAATAAGAGAGCCAAGAGCCAAATATTTGTGGATGTAGACTAGGAGGGGGTGAACCACGGTAATACTTGTGTAATGTGATGAATGCATGCATATATTTGTCATATTTTTATTAGTTAAATGTTGTGTGAAATGAATGAATGAATGAGTTATTATATTGCTGAGTAATTGTTGTTGAGTTATCAAGAACAGAGGCCACGAGGTCAAAGTA
>CBVK0100870455.1:0-19043 GCA_900067695.1 Picea abies | reverse complement strand
TCAAAATGGGTTTGTTGTATGTTATGAATCAAGGAAGTTGAAGGAGCACGAAAGGCTCTATGCCACTCATGATTTGGAGTTTTCCTCCATAGTGCAAACTTTGAAGAAGTGGAGGCGCTACCTCATGGGAACGAGGTTAGAGGTGAGGAAAAAACATAATGGTCTGAAGTATTTGTTTGATTATCCAACTCTAAATTCTAGGCAAAGCAGATGGTTAGAGGTTCTCAGTGAATATGACTATGATATAAAGTACAACAAGGCAAAATAGAACAAAGTGGTTGATGCACTCAATAGAAGAGTTCATGAGTTTCATGCTACGACCATTTGCATGTACCAATCATATTTTAAAGTTAGATTTGTAGAGGCTGGAAAATCAAATTTGCAATACATGGAATTGCTAAAAAATTGTAGCAAGGTAAAATGCAGCAGAAGGTTGACCATTATGAATTGGGAATTGATGAAATCCTCCTGTATAGAAACATAGTTTATGTTCCCAACTCTTTTGAATTGAGGAGTGACATTTTAAAAGAAATGCACAATGTACCTTATGTAGGACATTCATAATATCATAAAACAATTTCAGCATTCAAAATCCAATATTATTGGCTAGGCATGAAGAGGAAGATTGCTAAGTTTATTGCCAAATGTTTGGAATATCAGAGGGTAAGGGATGATCATAGATACCCAACTGGTTTACTGCAGCCATTACCCATTCCTGAGTGGAAATGGAAAGTTGTAACAATGGATTACATCACAAGATTGCCCAGAACAAGCAAGCAACATGATGCAATCATGGTGGTGGTGGATAAGCTTACTAAAGCTGACCATTTCATTCCTATGAAGACTACTCATAAGGAAACTAATGTTGCTAATATTTATATGAGGGAAGTAGCACGATTGCATGGTGTACCCAAGACAATTGTGTTTGACAGAGACCCAAAGTTTACATCAAAGTTCTAGAAGGGGTTATTCAAAGGGTTCATAAAAATATGAACTTCATCACTGCTTATCATCCTGAGTTGGATGGGAAAAAAAGAAAGGTGAACCTAGTGATATAGGACATGCTAAGGATTTATGTGATGGACAAACCATTTAAATGGGAAGATTATCTACACTCGGTAGAATTTTCCTACAATAATGGGTATCAAAAATCACTAAAGATGAGCCCATTTGAAGCATTTTATGGCAGAAAGTGCAATACTCTAGTGAGTTAGGACAACCCAGCTGTTAGGGCAGTGGTTGGGCCATAATTTCTCAAGGAAATGGTAGTAAAAATGATGAATATTAAGAAGAATTTGAAGGCTTCCCATGACAGGAAGAAAATTTATGTTGATAAGAACAAAACTCACAGGGAATTTAAAGTAGGGGATCATGTATTCTTGAGAGTGAAGACCAACAAAAGCTCCATGAAGCTGGGAAATTGTTCAAAGTTGGAAGCTCAATATTGTGGCTCGTTTGAAATCCTAGAAAAGGATTGGTCTAGTAGCATATATGCTTGCATTTCCTACATGCATGGCTATACATAATGTTTTTCATGTGTCATTGCTTAAGAAATATGTACCTCATGCTAATCATGTTATTGATTGGAATGTGATTCAAGTGGAGAAGGAAAGCGCTTTTTAGGTGCATCTGTTGCGTATACTGGACAAGAAGAGCAAGCAGCTCTAGAATCGAGCCATAGGGCTTGTAAAAGTCTAGTGGACCTTGTACATTCTTGAGGACACAACATGGGAGAATGAAGATTTTATGTGGGTAGAATACCCACATATTTTTAAAGATTTTGAAAATCTTGTTGTTGTTGTGTAAGTAAGTTGCATTGAGGACAATACAAAAAGAAGGGGAGGAGATTGTAACACCCCAAGGTCAAGCGCCTGCTGAATTGTAATAATGTTTATAGGCTGATGATCGAAGTGTTTATAATATGAAGACTTATATGTTTATTAGGCCAAAGAGCCTAGATTCTTAAGGCCATGAGCCTAATTTTTGTATATGTAAATGCACATATCATTAATAAAATTACAGTGTTGCATGTAGACCAATCACATAGAAAGAGTTATGGGGGACTAAGATCCACTAGGTAGGGTAAGGGAGGGGGCTAAGTGTCTAGGCCTAGGGGCTAAGCAAGAGGGATTACCTCTAAGGGAATAATATTTTATTATTATTTCCTAATGGCTAAGGTGGACATGATCGGTGTTGTCCTAATTTCTGGGGAAAGGGAATAAGTGCTAAGTGGAACTCAGGCAGCTGCAGGAAGACATGTATAGAGATGGGCACATGCAGTTATAGCTGGGAAAGCCAACTCATTGGGATTTCGCTTCCCATTCTAGTGCTCCTTCTCCATCATCGTGCCCGAGGACCAGTCTCGCGTTCCTCACCACCCTCATGATTCTTGAAAGTTGGCCATCCTTCCCTATTCACCCACTGATTCATGCATTGAATGATTACTTCCATCGTCACCTCTGCATCTATCACACACCTTTGGAACCTGCAATTGTACTTGAGTTATCATGTGTGTCTCCTATGAAGCCTGACACACCCTATAACTACTTGAGTCATGTTTTGTATTAATGGTTGGTTGTTGCTTCCATCATCTATTCTATACTGAGATTTGTTGTTGCCATCACCTTCTCTAAAATTGTCTTAGGAGATGGATTAAAGAAGTAGGTTGTGAGGCATGTGGTTTGAATAAGAGGGTTGTTAGGCTTGTGGACTGAAGAACTAGGTTGTTAGGCCTACAAGAAACTCTCTCCAGGTGAGAGAGGTTGAAGCGAAAGTGATTTCCTAGAGGGAGCCTGCTGAAGCCCTAGAAGGGAAGTGGGGCAGTCGAAGGACTATTGATTAGAGAAGGGGCACACTTCCTAAGGTTGGACAAACATGTGGGGAATGAGAGGCTATAGGTTTTTAGTGTGAGATATCTCTTGGGAGATAATCCTTCGTATTGATTTGTGCAACCTTCCTGTTGTCCTTGCCTACCCTGAGAATCCCTTTCTTGATGTAGTTTAGTCCCAGCTTGGGGTTGACCCACTACTGAAAATGATGAGCAGTGTGGTCTAAGGCTGGGAGGTTCATGCGAGGTTTGCACGTAGTTGGTGGTCATCTATTAAAACATAAGTACCAAATCTTTGTTGATTGCATGTTGGGTAATTGTACATGTGTTATAATTGATGAGTAATGTTGATTGCATGTTGGGTAATTGTACATGTGTTATAATTGATGAGTAATGTTTGTATATTTCATATATGGTGTATGTGTAGGCTTACAGTTATTCTGACCTAATATTTGTATATTAGAATATGTTGTCTGCATGTTTCAATGTTATTTCCGCATGAATAATGATACGAACATAATGCTATAGTTGTTTAATGTGTACTTAGATAGTTATGTATCAAAATATAAATGGTATCAGAGCATAAAGGTTATTCGGTGGCATGGCCTGCCCTGTTGGTTTAAGGTCGTGGATGTCATAAATTGGTATCATAGCTAAGAGAGACGTCAAGGAAGTGATGTGTCTCAGCCTGTTGGTGGTTGGGGACGTTACACTTGACACTTTCTAGTCTTGCAGGAAGTGGCATTGGGATTGATTTCTATATTTTGATGCCAACAGTGTATTCAACAAGGAATAGAGGGTTCACCAGAGTAAGTTGGGTGAGGCAGCTAAGATTATATCCATGTCAAAGTGATTTTTGGTTTCAACCAGAACATGGAATATCATGGACTTGGATCATTTTGACTCCGATGGTTTCTAGTATGGAAAGAAAACAACTAGCAGGTATTGTGAGAGGTGGAATCCAATTTAGTGGTGGGATTCAAGAATTCATCTTAGTGATAGAAGTGATAGATTGATTCAGATGATGATGATAGACATATCCATGATAGTGAGTGGTGTTCTTTATTTTTTGTACGTTGGTGGAGGGGAGATCAATATCGGATGTGGATTTGCAGACTTAGACTTCACTGAGACACCTTCAAAGGGGAGGATCCAGGATAGTGATTTCAACCCCTTCCAGGAGTTCAACTTGGGGTTCCAAGAGAGGAGGAAGCAAATTTGGAGAATTGGTATGATGATGATGATCAAAGCGATGCATCATCAACATGGTGGTTCCTTTGTGGGATTAGTTTGGTACCCTAGGATTACATTGTTTGACAATTCAACTACTATTATAGAGGAGAGGACCAGTTTTGGCCTTCAATAGTTTACTTTTGGGAGGATTAGGAGTGGTGTGTGAGCTTATGCATCTTATGATTTCTTGGATTATCAGAAGCAGTCAGGTGGATTATGGTATTTTCACCTTACATACCAATTTTATGAGTAGAGGGTGCTTCACATCATACAAGTTATTGTGGGATCCTAACAAATTTATCTTTTATGGGGTTCTTGTGTTTATGGACTCAGTGGACGATATGCTGGGGAATTTTTTGGACGCTGTTTAGGCGATTGCAATATTCCGGGGGGTGTCAGAATTTTAGGGATTTTCCCTTTGATATTTGGAGACTAGGTGTTGTGGATGCCCGATCAACTTGTGACCACATAGACTTCTCTGTGATGTCTTATTTTAGAGTTGATTTAGTTAAATTTACTAGGATATATTGGTTGGATATGATCCTTGATAGTATGGATGATTCTTTGAGGATTCACAACTAATGGGTGAAGTTGTGGAGGATGGATTTTAGGCAAGAGGATCATATATTTATGATCAGAGTGTAGCAATGAAAGAAGGATAAATCCTTTTTGGTGATAGCACAAGACCCTGGGATTTCAATAGGAGACATTGCAATAGATAACATAGAGGAGAGAGCCTTTTTTTTCCTCCATGAGATTGGTTGCCTAGAAGAGAAGTTCCTTGCTGGGTTGATCGAGTTGTTGCCTCACTAAGTGGCCTTACTTGTGGGTGGTTTTGAGGACACATCTTATGTAAGTACATTACTAGACCACCCCTTGAGTGGAAGTTGCTTCACATATCAAAGGGTGGTTTGGGATCCTGGTATCAGTTTATGTTTTAGTCTGGATCAAATTATGGAGCATCACATCATGATGACATTGCTTGAGGAAAGGTAATCTTTGGGAAGGGAGGATTTTCCATGTCCCTATTTTTTGACTCTGATGTTCGATAATGGAAATGAATTATGTGGCTTGTTAGTGAAGAAAAAGGGAGACAAAATGGGTTATTTAATGTCACTTTGTTAGGAGATGTTATGTATTTAAATTGACATTAGATTAATAAGTTATTTATTAATTATTAAAAGTGACTTCTAATCCTAAAGTGAAAGAAAAAGGGGGATAAGGTTCATATTTGATTTAGTCAAAATGGGATAATGGCTACATTTGATTTGGTCAAAAAAGGGAAAGTTATAGAATGCATGGAGAAAGGATAAAAGGAGGAGTAGAGCCTCACTTTAGCATTATTATTTGATCTCTCATTTTGAGGTGCTCTTGGAGCCATTGTTTCATTAGGGTTTTGAAAAAACCTTCCACTATTGGTTTGTTTTCGATGGTTCAATATCCACCCTACGTAAACAAGAGGGGAATCCACACAAGATTTCCATTGGATCTTAGACAGGGAGGAGGATCCATACAAAATCTTCAATTGAGCTTCAATTTTGGGTTATTTTTAGTTGGAGATAGATTAACTTGCACAGGAGATTGCGAAGCTATCTAGAGGAGTTTTATCCCTGTTTACAAGCATAGGAGGGTTTAAAAAGGCCTATCAATGACATCCTCATTGGTTGAATACAAGGATCCCACAAGGCCCAACTAGTTACCCAAATTTGTCCCACGAGGACCTTTGTAGATTGTAGATTTCTACCAGGAGGGTTCAAGGCATCCTCGTTGGTCGAACACTATTGTCCCATAAGGACCCCTGTAAGAGGATTTTTTGGATTCAATGGACTACTTGGCTAGATCTGTGAGGTTTTGGAAGGTCATTTGCAGAACAACCAGCACACGAGTAGATCGTGTGAAGTTAAGGAGGTATTGGATCCGTTTTGGGAACATCTACTAGATAAGAATTTGTCATGTACATCCTATTTTGTTTGTATTATGTAGTGTTGGTTAGTGTTAAACAACTATTGCAATAGCCAATAGAACTTTGTTATTTCTTTGTATCAGATTCCATCCATAATAATAATAATGTCATGAGGTCTTTTACATTTTCTTGACTATTTGAATATTTGCAATATGTTTGGAGGAATAACCTTATGGTAGAGATTAAATTACACCACTCCACATTTGTCATGAATATATTTGACTAAATACATAGCCAACCACACATAAAAGAACATAAAACATCAATTCCCTAGGAGATCCCTAAAGGAGTTACACACTCCCTCATATTGAGCAACACACCATTAAAACATCTTAACCATAAGAAACTTTTTACTTTCAGTGGCACTATATATATATATATATGTATGTATCTTAATTAAAGTGTACATTGAGATATTTTTGTATGGCTCACTTTGAAATATTCCTTTTGTTATTAATATTCCTTTAAATGCTACATGTGAACTCCATATTAAGCATTGAAGGAATTATACATCTCCCTCATAGTAGGAAGTGAAATGAAGCCACATATAGAATAAGAATTTTTTACTTTAAACTACTTTATATCTTCCACATTAGAATATTTAATTTATGACCCACATCAAAATATTTTTTGATTATTAATATTTTTTTTTCAATGTTACTTGTCAATTACATATTGAGCATAAAATTAATTATATATCTCCCTCATACTGGGCTACAAAAAGTGTTATAAAAAACACCTTTAAAATACTATGAAAAGATATCCTATTATTTGAAATATTTTTTCATCTCCTAAAAGCTTTTCATTTTTAGTGAACATATTTATATAATTATATAGATTTGAAACACCCAAAATAAGGTGAATATATTTATATCTATTTATATATAATTAATTTTTAAATTTTATATGTTTTTTAATATTTTTAAATTTAAAGTATGTATATTTTAACAATTTTTTATAATGTTATTTGTGATTCTAGAAATAAATTGGGCATGGAGTTTTTGAAAAGTTTAAGTAGACACTCTAACCATTATGAAAAACTCTTGAAACAATAAGTATGATGAATGGAGTTTCCACTTAAAACTTTTGGACGTCTCAAAAACTAAACACAATTTATTTCCAAAATTAAGATTTATAATTCCATAGTATTGAGAAACCTAAAATTCCAAAGTCCACATATTTAGAGAAAAGATTAGATTTGTATATCTCTATTTATATATAAAATAAATCTTAGAGGGTAACCCATGTTAGAAACAAGAGGCATCTCGCATCCCACTAGCAGTTCCTGCATCATAGATCGTACTCCAATAGCTGTCACGTACTCCGATAGCTGTCAAGGTACCTGACGCAAAACCTATTAGAGACGCGAAGAATCGAGTAAGTGAAATCTTCGAGTGGATTTAGCGACCCTACGTACTTTTAGTCCACCCACCACCAATACTTTTATTCCGGATGCTTCTGATGGGGCATCCACAAATAATGATTTTTATTGGCTTAATGGTTGCTATCAAAACAAAAGCTAAATACGCCTAGGCTCCACACGAATATTTCGTTTCATTTTTTTCACGAATATTAGTTTTGTCCACTATTCAGAGCCGAGCCGGTGCTCAGCTGGACTGTTATAAGCACTATTCGACCAAATATCGTACTGGACTACGGTGTTATGCCTTGTAGATTTACAGATAAATATGATGCACTCGGATCTGTTTATGAAAGGCATTTCGGTGAGAAGAGCAGTGCAGGAGGAATGTCAAATATCAGCGCAGAAAGCAGCCATTTATCAGTATGGAAGTCTCCAGTTCCCTATCTCTTGATTGGAGTGGGTGCCATGCTCCTTCTCATAGGATGTGCTCTGATTATTCTCGCCTGCTTCTACTTCGACAAGTCCAGCGGCGATTCGGAACAACAAGAAAGTAATGGAACAAACCCTCATAATGTCGAGCATGCTTATGGTGGGAAGAATGAAACGACAGACGATATGTCACACCTTTCAGATGAAAACAACGACCTGAAAGTGATTGTAATTATGGCGGGGGATGAGACGCCAACCTATATTGCTAAACCGACGTCCCTGGCTGCTGAGGCTTAACATCCACATGAGCGCAGACCTAGCGTTGAGCTTCTCAGTTTTTTTGATACTGTAGATCTGTCAGGTGAGGTAAAAAACAATATAATTTGGAATATAGAACTGTAAGATAAGTTGAGTTTCATGACTGTTTATATAAAGATATCGGCTGGGGAATTTCAGCTTTCTCTTCATCACCCTGAATCTGTAAAGAGAGGAGGGCATATACACTAGTCTCTGGTTTTTCATAGGTAAATTAGTTTAGCCCTGTCAGTCTATCTTCAGTCTCGTCGTATCGACGGCCTGTTGGAGACTTGAAATAATGACGTATATGGCATATCATAATATGAATTATTGCAGGGAACCCTACCTGTAATTCCTCAAGTTTCTTGTGTAATTCCTTAAGTTTCTTGTATATTGCTTTCAATTCCATATGTTATAACCTAAAATGGCCAACATTTACTAAATTCTATCGCATAAGTTGAGCTCACAAGAGAGCGTTGGTTCGGAGCTACCGTGCCTTTGTCCGTATATATATTCTTTATACACTTATAACGTCAAGGTATACATATTATCCTCTAATGACATTTCATCATCACTAACTGATATGTAACCAGTATAAATTTTCTTTCAACGTTTCACCTTTTCAGTTTTTTTTGTTAAACACTTTTCACTTTCAGGCGATGTTTAACCTTTGCAGTTGAACATTTTTCAGTTTCAGGTGAGGTTTAACATTACCAGTCTTTTGCATTAAACATTTTTTTTCCAGTATTTTTTTTGTGTTGAACATTTTTCAGTTTCATGTTAGTTAGATTTAACTTTTTCAGTTTTTTTTATGTTAAATATCTTTATTTTTTTCAATTTTATGAAGAATTAGTATTTAGTTAAGAAACCTTAATCCAAGAACATTTAAGTCGTCAAAGACATTTCGAATCACCTGAAATATCCTAGAAACTAAACCCTTCAAAACCAATTACACTAACTAACCAAATACTGATGATTAATGATTGAAATGTTATTTTGTTTTCATCAAAAGAGATCTATCTAACATTCAATTTTAGGGCTTTCAAGGCTACCAACAACTACTGTTGGTAGTATAATATTGGTATACCGGATATAGACACCTTGAAGGAGAAGACGGGATGAAGATTTGAATCGCCTATCAAACAAGCTTGAACGCTATAAGTCCTTTTATGCATCATGTAAATTAGAATCCTTTCACAAGACGGACGAATGTATGGATTCTTTTGCATAATGTTGAAAATAATTTTTAATAAGTTTCTCTAAATTTGATTTAATTAATTTAGGTTGAGATATTTATGATAATTTATTTAAATCAATTCATTATAATCATAATTTTAATAAAATTTTTTTTTAAGAAATACTTATCTTAATATCTTAAGTTTACTAATTATAATCATAATTCTAATAATTGTTTTTTTCTAAGAAATACTTATCTTAATATCTTAAGTTTAAGAAACATATTTAAGAAATACTTATCTTAATATCTTAAGTTTAAGAAACATATTTGAGTAGTCTAAATCAATTACAATTTATTAAAATTAATTTTAATTTATTAAAATTTTAAAAAATTAATTAATATAAAATTAATTAGTTTGTTTTATAATTTTATTATAAAATTGATTTGCTTGTTTTATAATTTTATTATATAATTTTGATGAGTTTATAATTTAAAAAGTTTTATATTTTTATAAATATTTGAAATTGAGATTTAATATAAATATTATTATAAAAAATGTTTTTAGTATTATACAGATGAATTTTTTTTTAATTTTAAAGGGTTTTAGAAGCTAGACTCACTTTGTTTCACTATGAAGTTCATTGTATTTCATTTTTATTTAAATAATAATATTAATTCTTTTAAGTAGATAAAAGAAAAAAGATATGTTTATGTTAATACACTCTTTACAACATCTTAAATTTTTTTTTTCTTTATCATTGTATGATTTCTCCCTAAATTTTAATGTAATTGTGTTTCTAATGATATGAATATTTTGCAAGGAACCTTATTTTTCTATTTTCCAATAATTTATTATAAACATCTCTTTTTACGATGGCTTGACAATTTTAAGAAGTTTTTTATATTCCATCTTAATTGTCTTTTACTTGTACAATTTTTCAAATTGAGGGAGAAATTGTACATACTACAATTTCTCCCTAAATTTTAATGCGATTCTATTTTTAATGTTATGAATATTTTGCAAACCAACTTATTTTTCTATTTTTCAATAATTTATGACAATTTTAAGAAGCTTTTTATATTCCATCTTAATTGTTTTTTACTGGTACAATTTTTCAAATTTAGAGAAAAATAGTACATACTACAATTTTTCCCTAAATTTTAATGTGATTCTGTTTTTAATGATATGAATATTTTGCAAGGCACTTTATTTTTCAATTTTTCAATAATTTAACAGGATTTAACATCTTTTTGTGATGACTTACAATTTTAAGAAACTTCTTATATTTCATCTTAATTATCTTCTACTTATACATTAAATATTTACTCATAATTCTATTCTCAATTAAAAAAAAACATTTATAAATAAAATAAAATAAAACATATTACTTTTACTTTTAAAATTATAAATCACAATACATTTATCAATTTATTAAAAAAAAAAAAAAAAAAACAAAACTCATGATTTGAAATTATTTATTATTACGAATTTAATTAATACATATTTAAATATTATAAATTTTCAAAATCTAAAATTACGCTCATGTGTACTTAGTTTTGGTTAAAGGAGTGTACAACAAAATATGCCATCGCATTACAAATCCCAATGAATATACAAATGTCAACAATGCAAGCTAACGCATCTTAACAACTAAAATATAAGGTCTGCATGTTGGTATTGAAACATAAAAAAATCAGTCCCCTCAAACAGTAGTGCGACAAGGATAAATGTATTATGACATCTATAATGCAAGCATTCAAAATAAAGTATCATGCTCAATGGAACTAACACGTAAGTCACGTAAGTTTGTTCTCTTCAAGCACAAAGCCACACGTCCTAGATTCCGTTTTCAAGCATCGAATTTTTATGGTATATATTTTTACATGCATCCAACCCACTACTAACTATTTCAAACATCAAATCCACTTACATCTTAAAAAAAAACTGAAGTACGTTGATAAATATCAATCATTTGAATACTACATCTCCAAAAGAATCTAACTAAGTTGATAAATATCAATCATTTAAATAAAGGCAACATATAAATAGAATATCTAATCTATGCCAGCATTGTGAAAATTTTCATAACTGAGAAGTAAAACAATTCAGTATATTAAAATATTAAAGGAAAATCACTAAATTTTGTCATATTCCATATAATTATAAATTAATAAAATAAATAAAATACTTTTATTTATAACCAAAAATAATAAAATAAATAAACTATTTTTATTTATATCCATGGTTATAGGATTTCTGAAACTAGAATTAAAAAAAGTATTTATATGTATGGCCATGACGTGGACGTGTAACTTACATTAAGCTCTTTTTTTACACTATTAAATTTTGGTACAAATTTTGTCTTATTCCATATATTACATTAATAAAATAATAAAATACTTTTATTTATAACCTAAAATAAATAAAATATTTTTATTTATATCCATGGTTATAGGATTTCTGAAACTAGAATTAAAAAAAACATTTATATGTATGGCCATGATGTGGACGTGTAACTTACAATAAGCTCTTTTTTTTACACTATTAAATTTTGGTACAAATTTTAATGTCAATAGTAATGTTATAATTATTGAAATACTATATTAATGTAGTAATTATTGAAATAAATTATTGAAATACTATATTAATGTAGTAATTATTGAAATAACATAGTAAGTAATTATTTTTAAACCATTTGTTAATGTGTCATTTTTCCAACTTCCATACACCGATATGTGACGTTCTATGGCTTGAGCTTTGTAATTTTTTTATTTTTTTTTAAGGATTGTTCAATTATGTAACATGTGGCTGACCGTTATATCATTGTGGCTTAGTTGTATAGCTATCTATAAAATATTCCTTTCTACTTTCAAATTCACAGTTTGGTTTTATGCATTAACCTATAAAAGTTTCGAAATAACACATGCATAAATTATTGTCAATTTGTTATATTCAATAAAACATATCATCTTTTTTAAAACTTTGTAAAAATTTATAGAAATATTAAAAATTTAATCAAATTACTTTAATTAGATTTAGTTCTTATAATAAAATAAAATGAAAAAGGAAGAATAATAAGGAATATTAAAGAGAAAAAGGATAAGTATCAAGAGATAAGGATTGAAAAAGCACATGTGGAATTCGTTTTCAATTTGTTATAGTCAAGAAAACATATCATTTAGATTTTGGAAAAATCCATAGAAATATTAAAAATCCAATCAAGTTACTTAATTGTAATCAAATTTAGCTCCTGCATTAAAATGAAGAATAATAAGGAATATTCAGTGGAGGAAATGATAAGTATCAAAATAACTAATGGATAAAAAGTGTCACAGTATCAATAATTTTATTAACTTTTTTCTTTCTTAAAAGAACAAAAATATTCAAGCCATTGTTTGAGAAAAAAATTTAGAAATAAGAAAATAAGCTACATATAATTTAAGCTCTATAGTCATCAATGCAATATAAAATGATTTTGAATGCAAGTTCAAATTTGGTTTTGCATAGTTGTAGTAAATTATAAAAATTCTAAAATAACATATCTACAATTTATTGTTAGTTCTCAATAGTCATGATAAGTTCAAATAACATATCATATACTTTAATAGTCATGATAAGTTCAAATAACATATCATATACTCTTAGATTTGGAAAAAAAACCCAATAAAATCTCACAAATATAATGAAGTTACCTCACTACAATCAATGTTATTTTTCAATTGTCATGATGAATTTAAATAACATATTATATATTCTTAGACTTGGAAAAAAGCCATATAAAAATATTACAAATACAATATTAGTGGGAAAATTGATTAAGTAGAAAGATAAGTAATATCCAAAAAAGTGTCTAAATATTCAATAATATCATGAATCATTTTCTCTCTTTAAGGAACAAAAACATAGGAACAAAAACATTGGAGAATTTTTTTTATAAAAAAATAAGAAATAGAAAAATAAATCAATTCTATATATTTTTTCTTTAATCCATAGCCATCTATAGAATACTCCTTTATGCCTTCAAGTTCATATTCATTGAACTTTCAAAATTTTTGAAACAACACATCTATAATTAATAATAAGTTTTTAAGAATCAAGAGAATTCTAGATAACATAGTATCACTTCCTAAATTTGGAAGAAACCTATAAAAATCTCATAATTGATATGAAGTTACCTAACCTATAAAAATCTCATAATTGATATGAAGTTACCTTATTGTAATCAATTCCAATCCATGTAGCAAAAATGGAGGATTTAAAGAATATTTATAAGAATTATATTCTTTAAATAATTGTATCAACTGTTCTCTTCTTAAAGGAACAAAAGTGTAACAACCCTAGTTGAATATATGTTTAGGGATTATTAAGTAAAAATTAATTAGGTGATTAATTGTCTTAACATGGTTTTAACTAAACAAAGATTGACATAATAATATTAATTAAATATTAATTAATTAATTAATTTAATTAATTACCTATCACATTGAATGAAGAGGGTAATAAATTTAAAAGGGTTAATAAATTTAATTGTTTAATTTAAAGGATTACGTATACAGAGGGGATAAGGAGCATTAATAAATGGATAAGACAATGAATGAATGGATAAGGAAAAAAATGAGGAGAAAGGGCGGTGAAGGAGGGATATGAGCGGAGGAGATTTAAGAAGAAGGGGGATTATCATTCGACTAGAATTTTTGGGAGGGTTCTCTTGGATTTGCGTAAGGGAGTTTGAGTTCTGTAGTTAGGAAGGATTAGTACAGGGGGCACTGGTTTGCTGGGGGTTTTGGGCATGGGGGCCAGGATATCCATATGGTATCCTGGAGCTAGGAAGTTGTCCTAGTTGGCAGGGTGGAAAGAAGGTTTTGGCAGAGCATTAGGCAACAACAAAGCAGTGGGCTGGACAACCGGGTCGACAAAGAAATTAGCATCAGGAAGAGGTGAAATTTTTTTATTCTGTTATGAAATTATTATTCGTTGATAAATTTAACATGCGTATGTGTAGAATTAAAAGAAATTATTCAGCTTTCTACATTCAAGTAGAAGTTATTATTTCAATTTATGGAATAAATTGATGTTTAAATTAATATGGTTATTACACATGGTATCATAGCGCCTTAGTTTGAAATCTGGGCCTATGGTCGAAGTTCCAACTCCAACTCTAGCTTGAAATACTGGGCCTATGGTCCAGTATAGTTGTACCAGGGTATCGAATCTTCCATAGAATTACTAGAAAAAGACTAGTGGCTGCTCTCTATTTGTAGTTGCGATTAATTGTCAATTAATGTAGCTGCGCTAATTGATCTATGAAAAATCTTACACTTCAGTACAAAAATCCCTATAAACTCTACGTAGATCATAGTCCTCTTCAATTCAAATCTATGTCAATTTGTAAATAATTGGCATTTGACTGTTCAATCATTCGTCTAATCTAAACAGACATCAAAATGGAAATCAATATAATTAGCAAAGTCAGATTGGAGTTAAGCCAGTTCATTGACCGTGTATCAGAGAGAAGAGGCTGTTGTTGTGGTAATAGTCATAAACAAGCAGTTTTTCCTCCATGGCCTGGAAGTAGGCCCTGAGAGAAACGATATTGGGATGTCTCAGACTTCCCACTATTTCCATGTGGCTCTCAAAGTCACTTCTGCTCACCCTGCTAGAGTTCTTGAGCCTCTTAACAGTTACAGTGAGCCCACCTTCCATGATAGCCTTGTATGTGCTTCCCAAAGTACCCTTTCCCATAATCTCAGTTGCTGCCCTCAGCAGATCCTCCAAACAGTAGTTTTGTGTTTCTCTAGCACAAAACATGAGACTTCCATTGTAGTCGTAAACGACATCCAACGCCGGAGGACTCTTTCCCGAGTATTGATCAGACCAAACTTGCTATGCTTTATGTGAAGAATCCCCATTTTGTTTCATGCCAACACTCCTCTCGGCATCCTCTACTACCTGCTTCTCACCCCCTCTCATCTTCCACAACAACAACATAATCAACAAGATAGATGCCAATCCCACTGTGCTTCCAACCACAATGGACATAACGAGTTCAATTAACTGCATGAGCAAACATGAAGGTCAACCTGGTGCACAATGCGTCAATCGCTAACCCTAAAATCAGTGTTATTTTATCCAAGAAAAATGTACAAGAGGCAGATGCTCCCAAAACACGGCCAAAAGCTCCCTGCATTCGCGTAGATCATTCTCCACACGCGGGTTCTCCATAAGAGCTGGAAGGTTATATCAGATTACCTTAAGCATTTCCGCCAGCCTGAATGAATATATTTCATTTGCCTAAGACAATAGGTTCAACATATATTAACAAAACCACCACTAAATCTTATAAAAAAACCAATAAATCTTATCAGAAATTTTTAGAAGATAAAAAAAAAAAATTAATTCTAAGATCCTTGTTAGGGATGAGCGATCAAGTAAAACCCCAACCTTTCCTGAAACCCCAGTAGTCAGCTCCCAGGGTTTCTAGGAATAAACTGATGGATTTGAAATGCTATTAAGGGGACACCCTTTCACGAAATTCAATACTGGAGGAGAGGAAGACGCTAAAAAGATAGAACACAGGTGGAATGGGCATTGAAAGTAGCAAAGAGCGAAGTGAAATCCATGGACACCGAGGATTCTCAAATGGAGACGACCATCACTGAAGCAGTGTGCTTTCGGTCATCATTTGTCAGCAAGCAATTCGATTCTTTGACCTTTGAAGGTGTTCGTCAACTCTTGGAAACTGATCTGGGATTGAAAACTTTCACGTTGGATGCACACAAATAGTTGATTAAGAAGATTTTACAGGAGAACTTTGATAGTTCAGAGGATTATGATGCCTTTGGGAATCTAATAGAAAATAAAAATGAAGCTGAGGATTCAAAATTAGAAAAAAAGTACCGGAAGTTCAGAACCTCTGAAACAAAAAAAAATGCAAACTGAAGATAATGGAAGCTTAAAGGAGCAAGAGGTAGAACTGCAAAAAAAAAAACAAGTAGAAGAGGAAACTGATATTGAGACACTAGACCATATATCAGCATGGGCATGCTCGAAATGCAAAGTAAAATAACAACCAAAGCAGCAACAAGCCAAAAAAAAAACCCTAGCGCACAGTGCTAAGAACGAAACCGTAATATTTTGGGTGGATCTAGTTGTTTAATATCTCATCCCAGCGTGAGCATAGCCAAGTCGCACACAGCCTAACAGCCAAGTGCACCTTCCATACATAACATACGAGCGCAACGCACCAGCGCACACGAGGCCACAAAGAGGAGTCTCAAAAAGGGATGAGCACCTAGGGGAGGGGGCATGTGGGTCTCATGCAAGGACCCACGATGCCAATTTCTTATATATATAGTATTTCACGAGTAATTTTTTTTATTTTTTTTTATTTTGATTGTTTTAAATTAATTGTTTTAATTTTTTTTATTTAAATTTTAATTATTTTAAAATAAAGTTTTAGAATTATTTATTTAATTTTAAATTCTTAAGTTAAATTGTTTTAAAATAGTTTAAATTTTTAATTAATTTAATTTAATTAGCTCTTTACACATGCTAATTTAACCAATTTAATTAGGTATTTTGTCGTTTTAAATGAGTAAAAAAAAAAATTGAATTATTTCACTTAATTAAGGGGTTTTGAACCCACGACCACCCACAAAGCCCGAGCCTTAAGAAGAACACTAACACCAATGCACCCTCATAAGTCTTTACAAATAAATTCTTATATTTAATTAGATTAATGGTAACACTGCAGGAATTAGAGTGGCATTATTATTAGGAAGATATAGTATGAAGATTAAGACTAACTGACTTATTACCTAATCTATTGATCTAGAGCCAGCTAACCGAGTTGAATCATAATTAGTGATTGCACCAGGAATCAAGGTAAAGGCTTATTTAACATTGTTGATCTTTGTATCCCAAGTATAAACTCTGATTATCCAAGCGTCAGGCTCACGAGACCATATACACAACTCATCGAGCCAAGCGCCAAGTCCCTCCACTCCATTCTGCCAGTCAAAGTCAATGCTAAATATCAATGCAACATTCGACAATGCCAACCCTAGGCGCCAGGGAAGAGCTCACGAGTCAAGCATCAGAGGATATTTAGTTATAAGCGAAAATTTAAAAGGACTTAGACTAGGACAAGCAAGAAGGATACGACATATGCACTAGGAGAGTAAGCATAGGAATTGGCAAGTATGGCAAAAGGCTAGCGTAGCTACAAGGCAAGGGAACCAATATTTTTTTTTATAGGGGCAAAGAAATCAAGCTTAGACGCTTAATCCTAATCCTAACTTAGCCAATCCCTTAAAGGAGTAATGTATGTTTATAGACAAGTAAAGAAAACTTACACCTAACCCTGTTTCTAGTTTGAGTAGCACCAATTTGAAATGTCCTTGAACTCACCCTGACAACTTTTGTTGATGCAGGTTAAAGCATACATGATGGTCAGGACTCGAGGGAGTCAAGGCAGGGGAGTGTTGTTGCAAGCACCACCAACACCACCAGTGCCACCACCACCATCGCCCGAACTAGCTCTCATACTGCACTCGTTGGAAGCCATTAATGAGACTTTAAAGGGGCAACCACTGGCAGGGATTGAAGTGGAACCCCCACTGCCTGGAACGGGTAATCCAGAAGCGTCAAGGGATTCAAGGGGAGCACCTCCACTCGAAGACATCACGCGTGAATTTTAGAAGATCAAACTTTCAGAGTTTGTCAGGGGTCGCGCCAATGAACACAAAGAAGCGTGGTTGGAAGGCATGACAAGGTGTTTTACCTTAAGGGACTATGCATCCAACTCAAAGGAAAAGATCACAATTTTTCAGTTAAGAGACAGTGCCTTGAACTGGTGGGGCAACCCGGAAAGACAATTGCACCTTACCCAAGACACAGTATCTCGGGAACTTTTCGAGGAGAGGTTCTGAAGGAAATATCTACCAACATACTACGAGGAACAACAGGTAGGGGCATTTCATGCCTTAGTACAGGGAAACAAAATTGTAGAAGAATATGAGATCAGATTTATGGAACTGGTCAAATATGTTTCGTATATGGATAGTGACCAACGACAGGTAGAGCACTTCGTCTATGGATTGAACCCTAAGATAAGAGCTATGGTGCGGATGAGGAAACCATCTTCAGTAGCGGAAGCGGTGGAAAATGCGTGTTATGTGGAGGAACACATGAACTTAACCGGGGGTATAAGACCGACATTTCTTCATTGCCCTGGATTCGTAGGGAAGGCCCCAAGGACATTTCCTAGGGGAGGGGGCTCAAGGCCACCGCCATATGGTAACAGATTCGCGCCAAGGACAGTAGCCACAGGGATTTCAATGACAATGAGTGCAACATCTCGTTCATCGCCAACAACGCAGACAGGTCCACGACCATCTCAGGGAACAACTAGTAGGGGTAGAGGTTCTAGGGGAAGGAACTCATTTCAGAGACAGTCACATAACAGTGCACATGTTCAATCTTGTGTTACCTGTTGGGGGTGCAGAGGACCCCATTACTAGCATGAATGCCCAGAGTTATAATCAGGGTTCGTGCATAGAGAAGGAAAGGCACCGATGGGGAGAGCAAGTAGTAGCCACTAGATTTACGCAGTGGTTAATAATCGCCAGGCCGAACATCAATCCGCGGTGGTGGAGTCATCAGGTACACTTAATCATATCAATGTTAAGATTTTATTTGATTCTTTTGTGACAGATAGTTTCATTTCACCATCTGCATTAGAAAAGAGTGGGT